>VMDO01021289.1:0-35734 GCA_007922755.1 Pedetes capensis
GAAGCTAAGCAGGGTCAGGCCTGGTTAGTACCTGGATGGGAGACCGCCTGGGAACACCAGAAGCTGTAGGCTTGGGAGAAGGACCTGGCAACCCCCTCCCAAAAAATCAATCTGCCATTGAAAACCCTGTGAACAGCAGAGAAGCACTGACAATAGTGTTTCCCCTGTTGTACGGAGGGTCGCTATGAGTCGGATACCGACTCGATGGCACCTAACAACAACAACAACATATATATATATATATGGAGAGAGAGAATTGACATCTTTTCCTGTGTTAAGTCTTCTAAGCTATGAACACAGAATATCTCTCAATTTCTTTAGATATTCTTCTATCTTTCTTCAGTGTTTTATAGCTTTCAACATTTAAGACTTGAACATGTTTTGTTAGAGTCATACTGTTTCAAAATTTCTTTTGAGCAATTATAAATGGTACTGTATTTTCTATTTCAATATCCATGTTTTTTGCTAGTATATGGAAATACGGTGCATTTCTTGTTTTCATTTTTCACTGAAAAATGAAAAATGGCATGAAAAGATGCTGAAGAAAAATACCAGGTGGTAATGAAAGGATTCATGCATATTAATCTGTTGATTGTATTTTCTCATTCAGTTTGAGATCATGAACATCCCGAGTATAAGAGACATTTGATTGAAACCTGGTTAATACCAGGTACAGTTGGAAATCCAAGTTCTCCTCTCAGCCTCCACAGATGAGGACGGCCCTCCTTGTTAATGCAGATGTGCTGAGTGCAAGGTGGCGCCCACTAGGCCACTGACTCCTCTGTTCATGTCCATGCAAGAGGAAGCCAGGCTCCCTTGGATCCTTCCGTGACGTGGATAGGCAGTGTATACCCTCCTGGCAAAGACAGAAATCTCTGCATTACTCATTCTTTGCTGGTAGGAATAGAGGTGAGGTAATAGGTATTTCATTTTTTTAATGGTATTTGATCTGAGTAAGTGCTATTATATTCTAGTGCCAAGCTGTTCCATTCCTTGTCCTATGACTAGAGAGGCTAAAGAGGGCTGAATTTTCTTGGGGTGTTTTACTTGTTGTTGTTAGGTGCCACCAAGTTAGGTACCACTCATGGTAACCCCATGCACAATAGAGCAAAACACTCCCCAACACCTCCATGCCCAGCACTGTGTCAGTGCTTTGCTATTCATAGGGCTTTCAATGACATTGTTTCAGGATTGCTTTGGAAGTGGATTGCCATATCCTTCTCCCAATTTGTGGTACTGGGGATCAAAACCAGGGACTAACAGCACAGAGCAGCACTCTACCAACTGAACTGAACACCAGCCCTTGAGACAAAGTCTCATTGTGTGACCCAGGCTGACCTCAAACTCATGCTTTTCCTGCTTCTGCTTTCCTAGTGCTGGGATCACAGTGTGCCCCACCTTCTGTGCCTATTGGCATTAGTAGGCGCCACCTTCTCCAATACTCAGGCAAAAAGAGAATGCAGGGACCTAATGCCCCATACTTCCTTGTGGTGCGATCCCAAGATCCCTGGCAGATTGGCCTTCTGCTGTCCCCCTTCAGTCTTCTCACATGAGTTTTATGTGACGTAGCCCCTCCGCATCTGCAGGTTCCATATCCACAGACTCAACCAACCATAGAAAGTGCTGGGAAAAAACTGTGTCTGCACTGAATATGTGAAGAATATTACTTCTTCTTATCATGCCCTAAACAATACAGGATAATCACTTTTACACAGCATGTACATTGTATTCGGTATTATCAGTTATCTGGAGATGATATGAAGCATAGGATAGGATGTGTATAGGTTATATATAAATACTATGCTGTTTTATATAAGGTACTTCAGCATCTGTGGATTTTGGTATCCATAGGGATCCTGACACCAATTGCACACAAACACACAGGGATGACTATATGATGTCCAGGATTTTGAATTGTATTAGAGTGAAGAATAGGGAAAAATATATTTACTCCATTTTCCTGGAAGTACACTTCTTATATTCTTCACATTTTTTTCTTTTTACCATTCAGTACTTCCCAAATAAAACTTGTGTTTGGTTTTACCCATTATTGCCCAATAAACATTTAATTTGCTTTCTTCAACTTATTTCTCTTCTTAAGGTAACTACTTAAACACAATCTCTAAGATAATATATTGCACCATGAAATCAAAAGTACTTTTAAAAATATAAATACTGAAGTGAATGGTGATTTTCCTAACAGTTTCCCATTGACTCCAGAAGGAGCTAGAATGTCAGATAGAATCCTTCAGTAAAAGTAAAAACAAATGGCAAGAGCATTTGTTTTGCATCAACACCATCCTGCATAGCTTAACCACGCAAATACTTTCTGAGAAACAAGTTAGGTGACGTTTTACCACATCAACATCACAGAGTTCATTTACACAAACCAAGATGGCTACCACAACACTAGGCAATATAATCTCAGGGAACCACTGTCATGAATGTGGTCAGTCATTGACCAAAACATTGTTATGTGGCACCTGATTATCCTTTGCCAAGATTCTATAGCTCAGAATATAGAAATAAGAGCTTACTTAATGACTCATAAAAATTCTTCTTATCACAGCAAGTCTATGATGTAAGGTTCATAAGAAGACAATATTGTATAACTTTTAATTACCTAATTATGGGCTTAAGCATGCTAAGCTATTATCATTTCAAAGTTTAAGTCTTAGCTCTATCAAAGCAGCTGAAATCCATAGCACATCATAAACTGCCTTTTTTTTACAACAGCCCCCGTTGTCACTCTTTGTGTCTCTTGTTGCACTGTAACTGCTTCAACTTTCACACAGTACTTTCAAAGCAGATCACTGGCAGAGCACTCCTGCATAAAAATAACTACTTTGTGGTTTTGGTAGTTATCAAGATCTGAAATGTCTTGCCAAACCTAAATCAGTTGGTGAGGTCTGGCAAGCCTCGGAAAACACTCTGGAGAGGTACCAAAACTTGTGCCTGGCACACTGCCATACTTTCTTGTGTAATCAGAAGAGGGTAGTCCATGTTATTTGAATATTTTCCATCAGTATCATTTTCTGAACTTGTCTAAGGTGTACAGATAGGACTAGAGTCACCCAGTCCCTCACAGTACTTAATATTCACTGAAGCACCCTGAGCAGGAAGCCTTGGGTGACTAGAAGATTTCCATGGAAAACTGCAGGTCAAGAAACCAGAGCTCGGAAAGCTCAAGAGTCTTGATTTTAAGCAATGAATCTAGAAATCTTGGACAAGAGTAAGCTCAAAGGATGGGGCTGGTGATCAGCTCTGGAAAGGACCATCTACCTACCCTCAGGTAGGTTGGGCAGTTAAATGTGACCATCAGCATAGGCTACAACCCTGTAGGGCTAAAGCCAGGTTTACCTTCCAACAGTGAAAGGCATTTGGTAGAATATGGTAAGAATAAAGTCATGTTTTCATGAGCAGTAATTGTTCTGCTCTGTTCCTAGGCTTTCTGGATTAGAGCCCAAATTAAATTTCAATGAAGGCTGCCTGGGAGAGGCCCCCAGGAAGGGGCTGAGGCAAGAGGAGCAGACAGAACACTGTGGAGAGCCTGCTGAGGGGAGGCTGTGTCAAGCACTGGGATGAGAACTAAAGGCTCAAGGTGACTCAGCCTTGTGCACAGGAGCAAGGTCACACTGAAGGGTCCACCAGGAGTGCAGTCTACAGTGAGGGCTCTGCTGGTCCTAATCTCACTGCCTGTCCCAGATCCAGAGACCTGACAAGAGCCAGGCTGGACAGATCAGTGTCAGCAGCAGCAAGGGGCTGAGAACCCAGAGAACAGGCAGCAAGAAGGCAGCAAGCGGTCAGAGCCCAGAGAAACGGCTCAGCAAACCAGCAAAGGGGCCTAACAGCAGGGAGAGGATGACAGCTCAGAAGTCTGGACACACTTCCTACAAATACAATAGCCAAAGCAGAAACCCAGCACAACTGGGCTGGCAGGGAGAGAAGTGCGCATGACCTCCTGGTGGGGCGCAGCACTGGTTCATTCATGCCTTCATTCCACTAGTAAAAACAGCCATTTTGTGATAGAAAATATTCTAGGTGCTCAAGATACAATAGGAGACAAAAGAGACAGCACTCTTGTTCTTTAAGAACACTTGTTTAGGACTGGGTATAGCTTCGTGGTGGAGTACTTGCCTAGCAAGCACAAGGTCCTGGAGTAATTCCCAGTACCACTAAAAAGCAAAACAAAATAAAGCAAAACAAAATAAAACCCTATATTTTATTGGGGATTCCAAATAATAAAGAGTATAATTCCAAATAGTGATAAATGCTAAATAGGAAACCAAATAAGAACCATAGAATGGACATAATGGAAAAGAAATCACTTTAAATGTTTATCATATCTGAAGGACAGACAGCCTCCCTGATAAAAAGAAATTTGGGGAGTGGAGCTATTAAAACTAGAGAACATGCTATGGGAAGAGTACATGGAATTATGTTCCAGGGAGAACAGAATGTGCAAAGGTCCTACAGCAAAACTGAATTTGGTATGCACAAGAGACAGAAGAACTCCAGTGTGCCAAGGACAGATTGAACAAGAGGGAAACTGGAAAGTGATGGGTTTGGTAAAAGAGGCAGCCGGAAAGTGTTATAGGATGATTCAGGCCCTAGTTAGGAGTTTAGATGTTCTTTAAAGTGAGATGCCATTGGAATATTTTTAATAGAAGAATTATTTGGGGGCTGAATGTAGAGCTCAGTGGTGAAGTATGTACTCTGCATGAGTGAGGCCTGGGGTTCACTCTCCAGCACTGAAAGAGAGAGAAAAGTAAAAGGAGAAAGAGGAGGAGGGTGGGGGGAGAGGAAGGCGGAGAGGGAGGAGAAGAAGGAGGAGGAGGAGGAGGAGAAATTATTTGATTGGATTTCATCTGGAGTAGACTCTAGCCAGATATGGTGAACACTTGTAATCCTAGCTACTAAGGAGGCTGCGGTGGGAGGAGAACATGAAGGACCAGCCTAGGCATCCATAGCAAGACCCCATCCCAAAAGAGAGGGGGCAAAAAGAAAAGAAATCACTCTGGCTGTGTATTGTAACATAAATTGGAGTAGACGCAAAGAAAACAGGGAGAATAATTAATCTACACAGGACATTCTGGAACTGGGTCATGGATAGAGAGAGAAATGAAGATTTTTAAAACATGTATAAAATTAGAGATAAAATTGGCAGATCTTTCTAAAAAATTAGTTTTAAAAGAAAGGACAGAATGAGAAATGATTCTTTGCCCTTTAAAGAAGACAAAATTTCTGGGCAGGTTGGTCTCTTCATCTGCTTTCTTATAAAAATTAAAAGCCATCTCTTCTTTATCAGAGCAGATGTTTGCTCTCAGCCTTACAACTGTTCATTCTTGTCCCTTGCAAATTAGTTGCACCATGTAGATGATCAAAATGGGCATCACCTACCCAGTGGGGCTCTTAGAAACAAGTCCATTTAGCTTTCTCCAAACCCCCCAGAATTCTCTAAAAGGCCATGCAAGAGCCCAATGTGAAGCAGTTAATGCTATGTGTGGGACACAATTAAAGACCCCTAATCCTGTCTGCTTATTACAAGAGCAGGAGAGGAGTGCACCTTGGCTGACTACAGTGACATAATGCCCAGAGCCTATTTCATATTCTCAGGTGGTTGTTGTTATTGTTAGGTGCCATGACTCATAGTGACCCTGCGTACAACAGGTGAAATACTATTGTCAGTGTTTCTCTGCTATTCATAGGGTTTTCAATGGCAGATTGATTGGGATGGCATTGCCAGGTCCTTCTCCCAAATTCTCATGTACATTCTTTGAAATGATAATTTTTAAAAGTAAAATTGTTTTGAATTCCCATAATATTCCTGTTAAATTTATGGTAAAAAAAAATTTATATACTCTTCTGTATATAGTATATAACCAAAACAATAAACCAAAATAAAATCAATTCCATGTTAAGAAGGGAAATTCAATGCCTGCATGGTGGTGCATGCCTGTAATCCCAGCGACTCGGGAGGCAGAGGCAAGAGGATTGCAAATTCCAGACCAGAGCCAGTCTGCATAATTTTTTGAGACCCTGTCTCAAAAAGTTAAAAAACAAAACAAAACAAAACAAAACAAAACAAAAAAACTGGGCTGATTGTGCAGCTTAGTGGTACAGCACTTGCAAAGCATGCAAGCGTGAGGCCTTGGGTTTAACCCCAGTACTGCAAAAACAAACAAACAAAGAAATGCAGAATTACACATCAAATGAGGAAAGTTGGGCCATAATTAATAAACAAATATTGTTCAATTAAAATCTACATCTGTGTTCTGTTTTCATTTTGGACAGCTAAGCTGTGGACAATCTGGACCTGATACCAATTAGTCATCTGTTTCTGTATACACATTTGTCATTCAGAGCGCCTACCTGTGCAATCCAGGTTCTACGTTTTTTTCTTTCTTGACAAAATAATGGCCATTTACCATATGGTGCTAAAGACTCTACTTTGACTAATGAAGTGTTAGGGTACAAGTCAGTGTGAAGAACAGAATAGATCTCCAGAAGCAGATAAATTAGCCTGAACCCCAGCTCCATTGCTTTCAAGTTGCATGGTCTTTGTGGTGTTATCTCATCTTTTGAATCCTTCATTTCCTCATCTGTAAAAGAGGGGTAAAAATACCCACCTCATAAAGAGGACTGAATGAGATCATGCATGTAAGGCATCTGGGACTTCACATAGAGGAAGGACTAGTGAAAGAATGCCTGTAGGTTTGGAATAATTATAGATTCACATGAAGTTGAAGAAGGAGTACAGGTATGTCCCTAGCTCTCCACCTGGTTCCCTCCAGCAGATGCATCTTACATAGCTATAGTACAATAGCAAAACCTGCATCAATGGACAACACACAATGTATGTAGATAGTTTGATGCCATTAGTATCACTTGTGTGGATTCCAATAATCACTACTACAATCAAGACAAAGAATTCTTCCCTCACTACAAAGGTCTCCCTTATCATCATGAAGCAACAACTGCCCCATCCCCATCCCTAACTTCTAACCCCTGGTGGGCATTGATCTCTACAGCAGTGAGTCTCCCACCACTATAACTTTACCATTATGAGAATCCTGCATATAAACAGAATATAGCATGTGATCTTCTGAAATCTACTTTTATTCATTCAGCATAATCTACCTTGAAATCCACCCAAACTGTTGCTTATATCAGTAGATTGTTCCTTTTTACTCCTGAGTAGTATTCCATGTTATGCACCAATTACAGTTTATTTAACCATTCACCAACTGAAGGACATCTTGGTTATTTTCGAGTATGGGTTACAAAAAACAGAGCTACTTATGAACATTTCCATACAGGTTTTTTGTTTATTTGTATGTTTTTTGAGACTAGGTCTTGTTTGGTAGCCCAGTATGGCCTGGAACTTGCTATGTAGACTAGGCTGGCCTTGAAGTCACATTGATCCTCCTGGCTCTGCCTCTTGAGTGCTGGGATTATAGGCATGCACCACCACACACAGTTCGTGCAAGTTTTTGTCTGGCTATAATCTTTTACTCTCAGAGATAAATGCCCAGGATTGTGATTATTGGGTTCTGTGAGGTTCTATAACCATTTTCCCTTCATGTTATAATAATAAAGCACAAATTTGCAATTGTTGTAATACTAGAGATTGCCAACAATTCCATCAAAGATGGGAGGAGAAGTTGAATAAAGTCCTTTAGTAAGATTGAGAAATTATACTTGTCAGCGTAATTAATGCTAGTTATGGCATTTGACTGCCCCATATATCTGTCAGCTTGTCATGCTCTGGGGGCTTGTGTGTTGCTGTGATGCTGAAAGTTATTTCAGATACCAGCAGGGTATCTGAATGGTAGCCAGGTTTCAGCTGAGTTTCCAGACTAAAACAGTCTAGGGAGAAGGACCCAGCAGCCCACTCCCAAAACAATTAGCCACTGAAAACCCTATGAATAGCAGAGAAGCACTGTCAAATATAGTGCCAGAAAATGAGCCCCACAGGCATTCAAGAGACGACTGGGGAAGAGTTGCCTCCTCAAAGTAGAGTCGACTTTAATGACAGGAACGGAGTAAACCCAGTAGGACCTCATTTTGCTGATGTGACACAGCTCAAAATAAGAAAAAAACAGTGCCTGCAACAGTGGTCTCAAACATAAAATGATTGTGTGCCTGGCACAGTGTTGGGGAGTGTTCCATTCTCTTGTCCATTAGGTGGCTATGAGTTGGACCCCACTCTACGGCATCCAACAAAAAGAATGACAACATGTCATTTGACTATATCCCACCAGCCCAAACTAGTCATGGAGCCTTACTTACCTGTAAAGGACATTAGGAAATGCAGGCTTACAAGAAGACATAATGGAGCATCTATCTGACTTAGCTCCATCACAGAGAACCTTTGGGTTAAAGTGAGTAGCAGCTGTGAATCAACACAGAGAGAGAACACTGTTTTTCCTGTTAAAGAATTACCAGTTGAACTTATAATTTTTTTGCTCTGCTTTGAGGACAATGTGGAAGCAATTCTTGCACCACTTGCTATGAAGGCAACAGACAGGGCAAAGAAAAGGTGGCAAAACATATAACAGCAAACCACTATTTGGTAGTCACCAGCATCAGGATGAGGCTGGGGTTTAGCTCCATTGGCAGAGCTACTCTGCACTCTCTGAGGACCCAGGCTCGATCCCAGCACTGCAAAAAATGGGAGAAGGATGTGGCAGTCCACTCCCGAAACAATCAGCCATTGAAAACTCTGAATAGCAGAGAAACACTGGCAATAGTGCCTGACATTGCACAGTGTGGGGGAGAGTTTCTTCTGTTGTGCACAGGGTCTGTATGAGTCAGACCTCACTCAATGGCACCTAACAACAAAGCATCAGAATAATCTCCTGGCTTGTTGTTGTTGTTGTTGTTGTTGTTGTTGTTGTTAGGTGCTGTCAAGTCATGTCCAACTCATAACCACCCTCATAGGGTTTTCAATGGCTGATGGTTTCGGGATTGCCTTGGGAGTGGATTGCCACATCCTTTTCCCATTTTTGTGGTGCTAGGAATTGAACCCAGGAACTCAGAGACTGCAAAGCAGCACTGTACCAACTGAGCTAAATCCCAGCCCTAATCTCCTGGCTAGGAGCAGGTAATCCTTGGGAAGTCCAGGAATGAAGAAAAGATGCAGAAAGAAGAGGTGGGAATGTGCCAAGACCCATCTCACCACCCTTACCTGCTGGTTCTTGGGATTAAACTTGGTCTGTGCACTGCATTCAGGCTGAAGCCAGGGAAAGGCCAGAGGAGCAGAGGACTGCAGGAAAATCACAGCTCAGCTCTGCCTGGCTTTGTATGTCCTGCAAGCTAACAAGGAGGTGTATATATTTAAATTGTAGAAAAAAAAAAAAGGGCAGACTCTTTAGTGACATTGAAAATTATGTGAAATTCAGATGTCATTGTCCACAAAGTCTAATCAAATCACAGCTATGCTCACGCATCTCCACGTTACCTATGGCAGCTGCATTCACACTGCAATGACAGAGTCCAGTAGTTACAGCAGGGACTTTGTGTAGCCTGCAAAGCCAAAAATATTTACTCTCTGGCCTAGTTTGCCAATCCCAGATATAAACCAGCTGGGCCTCATAGTTTTTCAATGGTTTTGAAAATGTCACTAGTGTATGGAAGGCTGTTGCCCCTTTCAAAGTCATCTTTATTTAACGACTTTTTCACTTTGGAGAAATAACATTGTTTTTTTTTTTTTTTAATCCACTTTTAACAGACCTTCATCATCTGCTTGTCACAGGGGCAGTGATCCCAAGAATTAGAATCCTTCTGCAGAGCCTGAAGGGCTAATGGTATTATCCTTCCAATCCATCGGCATTGAGTCTTTTATCCTGGAAAAGAACCGCCACATCTCCAGCTTTGACTATGCTAAAATATTACATAACTGTAGCACAAGCCGTATTATGTGACTGAAAACTTTCGCCATAAGAAATATTTTCTCCAAGCATAAAGTGAACAGGTTTTGAACTGTATATAAAAATCTTTCACTTTTTAAAACTCTCTTGTTCCCCTTTGAGCAGCAAGTTCAAAAGTATCAGTGAAAAAAAAATACAAAATTGTGTTTAAAAACAGCTTCCATACTTTCCGTGTTCTGAAATACTTCATCTTTTAAAATAACCTTCCGAGACTCAGCTATAACATCACATGCTACAGAAATGAACAAATAGCACTTGGATTATTTTAATGTCCTATTTTAACGTGAACCTTTTCCTCTCTCTAACACCTTAGCAAACTTATCACATTTGTGCCTCCTTAACAACTTGATGGACTTTTTTCTTCCACCTCTGAGTCTGTATTTTGAATGTGTAGTTGGTAAGAGCATTTAGAAATCAGGCTTTTGGGGATCCAAATGCCCCTCTGGAACTTGCCCTGTGTGGTTTTCAGTAACCCACATGATGCTCTGGGGCTGGGATTTAGCTCAGTTGGTAGAGCGCTGCTCTGCAGTCTCTGAGGCCCCAAGTTTGATTACCAGCACCGCAAAATGGGAGAAGGACATGGCAACCCACTCCCAAGGCAATTCCGAAACAGTCAGCCATTGAAAACCCTATGAGGGTCACTATGAGTCAGACTTGCCTCTATGGCACCTGACAACAACAACAACACGTGATGCTCTATGGGTCACTTTGTTGTTGTTGTTGTTGTTAGGTGCCATCGAATCGGTATCCGACTCATAGCAGCCCTCATAGAGTTTTCAATGACTGACTGTTTCGAGATTGCCTTGGGAGTAGGTTGCCACATCCTTCTCCCATTTTCAGTGCTGGGAATTGAACTTGGGGCCTCAGAGACTGCAGAGCAGCACTCTACCTACTAAGCTAAATCCCAGCCCATGTGTCACTTTACTCATCTGTAAAATGGGATCCCACCACTGGTCTCTGAACTTTGCTGTGAAGACTAATTGAGGCTCAACCTAGAAAGTGCTTAACACTGTTCCTGGCACGCAGAAAATGGGCAATAACATTGCCCATGATTAGCTATTGTTATCATCTCCCTGGAGAATGGATAGGCCAGGGAGACTCTTGTTTTGATAAGCTAAGAAATGCCATGGCTGCATGTTTTTAAAAAGTAGAAAATGTTTTGGAGACAGCCAGGTATGGTAGCACATGCATAATCACAGCCCTTGGGACGCTGAGGCGCTGAGGCAGGAACATTGTGAGTTTGAGACCAGTCTGGTGGGCTACACAGGTGGCCCTACTAAAAAGAGAGAGAGGGAGAAAATAAACAGTCTCAAAGATAAACAGTGATCATTGTTTGTAAAATACAAGCCATCTGTCAATGGATTAAACAGATTCAAACAGAAAGAGGTTCTTCCGTTTACTAAGGTACAAAATGAAATATGTCGCTTTCATGGGCAGAACTATTACAAATATTAACTTAAGCCAACATAAATAGACATTTTTCATTAAGCTCTGTTAAACTCTTATGAATCTTAGAATTGATCCAGTTAAACCACATGTATAATTAAGCCAACCTGCCCCTAAATAAGTCCTTCCTTGGGGTGGAAACACTGTCCCTATGTGGCAATCCATTCCAACTTGAGACATTTTTCCTTAGACTGAGCTAAAAAGAATCACTCTGGTGTTTGCACCCTTTGGACCGACTTCCATGCTCTGGAGCCAATTCTAAAACTGCTCGCCCTTGACAGGCAGGCAGATATTTGATAATGTCTACTCTTCTCTGAGTTGGCTTCTCCTGGCCCTTCAGCTAGTCTTCATCACCTTAGCCACATATTCTACAATGCTTCAACTCTACTACAATCCCCCTTTAAAAAAAATGCCTTCCAAAAATTCTGCCCTTTGGCAAATGTACAACCACATAAATTTACCCAGCTGTGCTGCTAGATAAAAGATTCTAAATACATTCCCATGGCAAAATTCAAAGCAAAATATTTTAGGTCTCCAATGGGGTCTGTTCTGCAGGTTAGAATAACATAATGATACTACTTAGAGGCAGCATGAGAAATGAGCACTTTCAGACCCAATGCCTGGAGAATTTAAACTTTGGTCTATTGTTTACTTAGTTCTCCATACCTCCAGCCACACACCCCAGCAAGTAAAGGAATGAGTTTCTTTCCAGCCTTATGTCAAGAACCGGGAATTGTCTGAGATTTTACCCTACTTGCAAACTAACAAGTGAGCATACCACCGTTTTGTGCATGCTGGCAGAACTCACTAGATTCTTGGGTCAGAGACAAAGGAGTGACTTATCCAAGGTGCAGCAGACAGCCTGAGATTTCCCTTCACCCCGTGTCCTGTGAGGGTGCCACAAAACAGCACCCATGGGCTCTGAGTGCACAGTGGATTTGCATCACAGCTGATCAATCCTAGTCTTTTATAATGACCTACAAGCAAGTTTGCCTGCAGCTGTACTACTGTGACATCCAATCCCAGCATATCTCGGAAGCTAAGCAGAGTGGGCCTGGTTAGTACTTAGATGGGAGACCGCCTGGGAACACCAGGTGCTGTCATCTTAGGAGAAGGACCTGGCAACCCACTCCCAAAAGTCAATCCACCATTGAAAACTCTATGAACAGCAGAGAAACACTGACTATACTGTTTCATCTGTTGTACAAAGGGTCACTACGAGTCAGACACCAACTGGACGGTAACTAACAACAACAAGAAGAAGCAAGCATACCCAACTTTTCCTCCAAAGGAGATACTATCTCCACTATCCTGGAAAACAAACAAGCCTTCCCTAAGCCAGCACTGTCTCCATTTTCCATAACTATTCTCTGTACAATCATCTTTGAAAAGAAAGTCTAGGTCCCAACCAAATGTCAAGTGGACCCAGCACATGGATGGCTGCTGCCACCATGGATGTAGGTGATTTGGCCCAAGGTGTGCATGGGGCATGAGAAGAAAGAGTACAAGACCCAAGTATGCATCAGAAGCATACCTTAGGGGCAAGCAGACAAGGAGTAGAAGATTTCAGAGGAAGGAGAAATCAAGCAAACCCTCAGTGGTCGGAACAGCCCAGCCCATAGAGTAAAGTTTTAAACAATATTGACTTGTGGGCGGACCTAGTAGTCAGCCTGCTCAGGGCACTGGTCCAGGCAGATGGCAGAGCCAGGATGGGCCAGAACATGTATTATGCTGTCATTACTTGTAATTCTGGGTCATCATAACTGGATCGGCTTTGTTTCCTAAGTGCTCAGTAAGGTGGAGACAAGCAAGTTTGCAGTAGAAGGCAGGTAAGGAGCTATGTCAAATAGAGCATGTTCCATAAAAGAGAGGAACTTGGGAAGAGGAAGACATCAGTGTGGGATCTGAAGACCTTGCACCAGCAGATGGACTTACTCTCCCTCTGCCATCTCCCTTATGAAACAGATGTGTCTCTGATGCTGAGCTCTTTCAAGGTTGTCTGGGGTAAGAGCAGTGGGGAGTGTCAGCCTTTGGTTATGCTGGGGGATCGTGTCTGACAGCCTGGGATGACCTGCTGGATTACATCACCCTAGTCATGCATCAAGTGTCCTCATGACTCGATATGGACATCACTCCAGGGAGGTGGCTCTATCTACACTGGCAGGAACCACAGAAATCCTCATGTTACCCCGTCAAAGTCCAAAGGAGGTGGCAGTATCGGAGAACTTTTGGAGGAGGGCACAGGGCAGGAGTGGGCATTTTAGACAGAGTGATCATGGCCAGTGCGATGGGTTCACTGTGTTTTATCCCACTGAGACTCCCATTAAGGCTTAATTCCTCAGGATGGCAGTGAGGGGAGATGGGAGTGGGAGGAGTTTGGGCCATGGGGGTGGAGCCCTCATGAATGGATTAATGATCCTCCCCATGGGACTGGAGTAGTTACCACAAGAGTGGGGTTTTATTTGTTGTTGTTTGTTGGTGTTTTGTTTTGAGACATAGTCTCACTATATAGCCCAACCCTTGAACTCACAATCCTCCTGCCTCAGCCTCCTGAGTGCTGGGACTAAAGGCATGTGCCACCACTCCTGGTTAATAGCAGGATGACACAAAGTGAGTTTATTCCTCCTCTTTGGTCTCTTTGCGCAAATGCACTTCCCTTCTGCTTTTCCACTGCATATGAAGAAGCACAAGCTCCTCCCCAGAAGCAGCGCCCCTGTCAGTGCCATGCTCTTGGATTTCCAGAGCCATGAGCAAAAGAAGCCTCTGTCCTTTATAAACTAGCAGTATCAGGTGTTTTGCTATATCCAAGAAAAAAAATAAAGAACTGAGACAGCTTCACAGGGGCTTCTAAAATTAATAAAACTGAGAAACTCCTTAGAGTGTCAGGCTGGGAGTGAGTGTTTAAATAAGCCTCAAGAGAAGACCTGAAGCAATCCCCAAACAATCAGCCATTGAAAACCTTTGAGGGTGGGTCGGTATGAGTTGGACTGGACCGCACCTAAAAACAACAGCAACAACAAGAGAAGTCAGATCTCTTAAGAACTGAGAGGCTTTCCAGGGATGGAAAAAGTGAACCCTGGCAGACAAGCTTGAGCTGTTTCACCTTGGACTGCTCCACAACAGTCTGCTGCCAGCAAGCACAGAGGAATGCTGGCTGAGGGCACAGAATGCTCTAGAGAGGCACTCAGGAAGGAGGGGCTCCACACCAAGAAGGAAGAACTTCTGAGCTGGAAGAATACGTTATTAAAATATAGCAGAGCTTCCAGGGAGGCAAAAGAACTTAATAGAAAAGTGTCAGGGTCTGATGTGGGGAGTTACATACACCCTGGAGCTGTGTGTCACTCTCTTAGCAGAAGGTCACAGAATAGTCATTCAGGAATCCACCGTTGTTCAGGAGCACCCCAGGTCCCACCTGCCTTATGTCAGGAAATGCCTCTCAACTCCTGTTCTCAACTCCTGTTTCCTCTTTTCTTCTCCTGCTCTTCCTCCAATTTTTTTTTTTTTTTTTTTTTTTTTGTAGTACTAGGAAGTTGGCCCCCAGCGCCTCAGGCATGCTCTTGCAAACACTCTACCACTGAGCTGCACCCTTAGCCCATTTTTTACATTTTATTTTAAGACAGAGTCTCACCAAATTATTCAGGCAGTCTGTAGCCTCAAATTTGCAATCCTCCTGCCTCAACTTCCCAAGTCACTGAGATTACAAGTGTGGGGCACTGCACCTGGCTTCCTCCTTTTCGTCTTGGAAAACATCTCATCTTCCCATACCCAGTTCAGGAGCCCCCTCCACCCTCCCCAGGAGGAATTGGTCATGCCCTCCTCTGTGTGCCTAAGTATTCCACATACGTGTCTCTAATTGAAAGTGGAATAGGTCATTGTACAGTGGTACCTCAGTACTCACCGCTCCTTCTTCAAAAATTTTGATCCTCAATCAATATTTTTGAGGGAATTCTGGTTCAGTGCTCTGCCACTTGCTCAGAACTCAACCACCACGCTAAAACCTGTGTGCAATGCCGTGCTCACCTGTGATGCTTCAAGGTGAAAGGAAGGCAAATGCCTCACTTTGCACGTGGATTCAAACAGTAAAATCCTGTCCTGGCACTGTGGTCACGATCTCGTGGGTTTTGCTCTTACATATATGTACAGCCTAAGTGAGTTGGGAAGAGCAAGCCTCCACCAAGGGCCCCCTCTTACCCTACCTGAAATCCCAGCAGTCACCACACAGGGAAAGTGTAGGAACTTATAAAATGTCTGTCCCCTGGGCCTTTGGTGTCCTCCAGGAGATGGGGCTGGACACATTGGTTCCAGGTGAAGAAGGGCTAAGAAAGCTGCCCAGGTGGGGAAGGGGAACCGGTGGGGGCGAGCAGAAGGCACTCCTGCGGGGCAGGATGGAGAAGAGGGTGGGGCTTGTGTTCAGCCAAGTGTACCATTTGAGGACAACATAAGGACATGGAGCCCCGCTCGGTGTCTCAGCCCCAGTGAGTGGTCCTCCGTCAGACCCAGTTTTCTTCTCTGTGTTGAACATGATCCTCTAGATGCCAGAAAATGGCCTGGCACTCACCCCATTCTCATCATCATTCTGGGAAACTCCACAGGGGACCCCGAGATCATCTGGACGGTTACTTCTACCCTGTCACCAGGGATGTGTCATGTCCCCCACTCCCACCCCCCGCCAGCCTGTGCTGACCCATGGTCCCCTCTCTCCTGGGGCTGGTAGGCACATCCCTCCACCCCCTGCACATTCATCCACACCTTCTGCAGCTCTGCATTCTGGTTGAGGCCCATGTCCAGGGGACACTTGGTACACAGTATGGCTCAGGCCACTCCTGCTGTGGCTGCAGCCTGCCAGGAGCTGGAGTAGGGGCGAATGTGACCAGTTGCAGGTGGAAGCCTGTAGACAAGTCCTTCTCTTTCCTACTCCTCTACTCGGCATGTATTGTTTGAAATGCAGCAGCCTCAGCCCCTCTAAAGATACCCTGTGAGACCCCGTGACCAGTTTGGGAATACGCTTTCTTCCATCTGCCCTCACCCCTGCTTCCCTGGAATTTCACACCCAAGGTTCTTTCTGGGACTGCTAGGCTCAGACTCTGGGAGCCGAGGATGAGGGGGGTCAAAGTAAATACCATGGGCAAAAGGAAAGGGCACATTTTTTGTGTGTGTGCGGTACTGGGGGTTGAACCCAGGGCCTCATGCTTGCATGCTTTGCAAGTGCTGGACCACTGAGCTGCACCCCTAGCCCATTTTTTTACTTTTTGATACAGGGTCTCACTAAACTACACAGACTGCTTCTGGTCTCAAACTTGTGATCCTCCTGTCTCTGCCTCCTAAGTCACTGAGATTACAGACATGTACCACTGTGCCCGGCTGGGAAGGGCACATTTTAGTAACTCCAAAAATATAATCGTATTGGCTCACCTGATCCCTTATCATTCCCCAGCTGCATTCAGGGTACTCTCAGAGACATCTGGGCAGAGACCTCCCCTCCTAGGACTTGGGATCTCCAATCATCCTTGCCCTGTAACCTTAGGAAAACCTAAGAAGCAGGCCTTCCTCCCTCTGCCAGCCCAGCCTGAGAGTTTTCTCTCTTTCATTGTCCACATTTCCTAGCCAGAGCTGAGTAGGAATCAACTCAGGGATGCAGCAGACTTCCTGGGGCCAGGGTGGGGTAGCTACCCAGGTGGAAGAGCAGGGCTGATTCTGAGTCACCCAGCTCTGCTATGTAAATAGTTTGGGCGTCATTCAACATTTCAACACTAAATTTACTTGTTTTCAAATAGGGATGAGAGCATCAAGTGAAAAAGTGAAGGACAGAAATCGGCGCAAAGATTCTTGGGAGTCACTTCAAAGGAGTGCTGGGCATTATTTATGCCAGAGACCCTTCCAGGTTCTTGAAGTCCCTGGACAAGGATGCCTCTAAGGAATTTTGACAAGGCTATTGCAAAACTCCATAGAAACTGAGGCTAATTTCTAGCAAATTGATTTTTATTTAGGTGTCATAAAGTCAGATTTGACTCATAGTGACCCTAAATACAGCAGAATGAAGCACTACCCAACACTGTGTCATGCACATGATCTTTTTATGTTTGAGTCCTTTATTGTAATCACTATATTTCTTCTCATTTTGAGTCATGCCACATCAGCAAAAGGAGGTCCTAGTGGCTTTATTCCATTCTCGTCATTAAGGTCCACTCTACTTTTAGGAGGCAACTCTTCCCCAGTCATTTCTTGACTGAGTGCATCCCAGCCTGGGAGGCTCATTTTCTGGCACCATATTTGACAGTGCTTCTCTGCTCTTCATAGGGTTTTCAATGGCTGTTTCAGGATTGGGTGGCCAGGTCCTTCTCCCTAGTCTGTCTTACTCTGGGAGCTCAGCTGAAACTTGTCCACCATCGGTAACCATGCTGGTATCCCAGATACCAGTGGCATAGCTTTCAGCTTTACAGCAACACGCAACATGACAAGCTGACAGACATGTGGGGGAGAAAACTGATAGGGATGCAAATGTACCCTGTCCATAGACACACATATCATTCTTGCTTCTTGTTGTTGTTAGGTGCCGCTGAGTAGGGTCGAACTCATAGCGACCCTCATAGGTTTTTCAATGGCTATTTCAGAATTGCTTCAGCAGTGGATTGCCATGTCTTTGTCCCATTTTCAAGGTGCTGGGGGGATCAAACCCAGGTTCTCAGAGAGTGAGATGCAGCACTCTACCAACTGAGCTAAACTCCAGCCCTCATTTTTGCTTCTTTTGTTGTTAGGTGCCGTTGAGTCAGTGTTCGACTCATAGGGACCCTACATATAACAGGTGAAACACTATTGTCAGTCCTTCCCTGCTATTCATAGGGTTTTCAATGGCTGCTTATTTTTTGGGAGTGGGTAATTAGGTCCTTCTCCCAACACCAGCACCTGATGTTCCCAGGTGGTCACCCATCTAAGTACTAACCAGGTCCAACCCTGCATAGCTTGGAAGATCTGACAGGATTGGACAACACAGTGGTATGGATGCAGGCCATTTTTGCTTAAGGCCATATAAATCGATTCTGTCTGAATGAGAATATGTCTTTATAAGGTAAATCTGAATTTAAAGTCATTTTTATATCTGAACAGTTCCCTTACTAGCTAATGAGCTAAATAGATTCTTTGACACATGTTCATTTTATGAAAGAGTCATGATCTTACCATTTTGAAAAATCATCCTGTGTAGTGATATCAACAGAAAAAGGATTTTGAATTATATGAGATCATATATATATCAGAGGTGTCTGACATTGGATCTAAGCTATAGGCCAGGCAAAGTTTGACTTGAAAGATAATAGCAGAAAGGTGCAGAAAGGAGTAAATCATGTCTGAGCTGTGTCAGAGGTTCAATTGCATAATCTCATCCACCATAGACATCAAGCTAATGTGATAACTGTTATTAAACCCTATCACAGATTGCAGCTCTTGCTTCTGGGTGTGTGGGAACTCAACACAGGCTAAGCTGGTAGGATGTAGAGCTAAGATGGAAACGTAGGTCTGGCTGACCCCCAAAGCCCATGCTTTCTTCACGAAACCATGTTTAGGAGAGGCCAAGAATTAGTGCCCTCGTGTGTTGGGGAGAACACATCTAGGCGTCACAGTAGGTGTTAGAAGAGCAGAGGGAGAGGGCAGCTGGGAGCCCCGGACACCCAGCAGGGGCACCACAAGGAAGGAAGGGGAGAGGAAGGTGGCCAGGAGCCATGGGTGAAGACTCCCGGCCACAGGCTGGTGCAGGCTGTCCTCCCCTAGCATCCTCCCCACTCTTGCTGCCCCATGGAAAGCTGAGTTATAAGATCCTCAAGTTCACATCTTCACATCTTCATCTCTTTCTCCACGCAGGAACACTGACATTTCTGAAGACCTAAAAATCACTCTTCCTGGCTGTGGGCAACATCTATAATAAGATAGAACAAACAAGGACCACTGACTGCTGGGGCCACATGGCTTCTCTCACCCATCTTCCTCTGAAGGTACTAAGGACTCATCAGAATGTGACCTCACTGGGCAAGATTTACAACACCACCCATCCAACCAGTGCTAAGGGCATCAGGACTTTTTACAGGCTAAGTGCTTCCCTGTTTGCTTTTCAAAATAAAGATAAGAATGAAATGGTAGTTAGGGACACGTTAAAGCCAGGAAAATACTAGTAAATTTTAATTGCCTCAATATTATTTATATTAACAAGGCAAGCAAGGGCCATAAAAGCAAACAAACAAAACCCTGCAGGGGCTGTCTCGTGTGCCATCTGTCAAGAAGCAGCTGCTGTGGGCTTTCTGGTTGTCTAGCAGCACATGCCACTGATGTTTCAGTAAAACCAATGTCTGCCTTGGACTCAGTGGGTCTCCTCCGTGCTGTTCAAGCTTATTCTGATGTGTCCTCTTTCAAGGGCAACTTATACTTCCTACCTGTTATGGTTTGGGTCTGAAATGTCCCCCAAAAGCCATGTGCTAAGTGCTTACTTACCAGCCTGGGGTGCTACTGGGAAGTGGTACAACCTTCAGGAAGTGGGGCCTCATTGGCGAGTGAGGTCACTGGATGTGTGCCCTTGAAGGGTGTGTTTTGTTCCCTGCCACTTCCTTTTTCTCTGTCTGCTTCCTTTCCTCCACACGCTCTCCGCCATGATGCTCTGCCTCACCACAGGCCCAGAAGCAACATAGCCAGTGACCAGGGACAGAAGCCTCTGGAGTCATGAGCCCTAATAAACCTTGGCTCCTGCAAGATGTTTATCTAGATGTTTTGTCACAGCAGTGAAAAGCTGACTAGCACACTAGTGTTAGTCAGAGTCTAAAGGACTCCTTTAATTTATCATTGCAATGCTTTACATCACAATTCCTCTCCCACATGCTACCTCCCTGACCAGTGATCAGAAATACTTAGGATTTTTCCTGAATGAGAAACAATGTTTCTGGTATATTCTTGGTAAATGAGGATGGTGATGTTAGGTGCCACCAGGTTGGATTTGACTCATAGCAACCCTATGTGCAACAAAATAAAATCTTACTCAATACTGTGCCGTACACATGACCTTTTTATGTGTGAGTCCATTGTTGCAATCACTATGTTTCTTCTCATTTTGAATCATGTCACATCAGCAAAAGGAGGTCCCAGGGGCTTTACTCCATTCCCATCATTAAGGTCGATTCTACTTTGAGGAGGCAACTCTTCCCCAGTCATTTCTTGAATGCCTTCCAGCCTCAGAGGCTCATTTTCTGACACTATATTTGACAGTGTTTCTTTGCTATTCATAAGATTTTCAATGGCTAATTGTTTCAGGAGTGGGCTGCCAGGTCCTTCTTCCTACTCTGTCTTAGTGTGGAAGCTCAGCTGAAACCTGTCCATCATGGGTGGCCCTGCTAGTATTTGAAATATCGGTGGCATAGCTTTCAGCATCACAATAACACATAAGCTCCCACAGCACAAGCTGAAAGACTCACTGTGGTTTTTAGTGCTTAGTCGTGATTAAATATCCTAGTCTTACTGAATGAACCACTTATAATGACCAAAAGAAAAAAAGCAATATTAATCTTACCAACTACTGACAGATGATTTGATTCGGAAATAACCTCTCATAGGCATGTGTGTGTGTGTGTGTGTGTGTGCACGAACACCTATATGTGTGTGTGTTTATGACCTGAGGTAGTGGCCTGATTCATGGTTGTACCTCTAAGCAGAGGGGGATCTCTAACTTCCCCTGTGATCTTTCTGCCTCTTTTGGTCTATACAGAGAGACAAGTCACTTATCACTTGGCCAGAACTGAAAATAAGAATGACTTTTCCATATAGTGAGCAAACAGTCCACAGCAAAATAAAAACAATCATAATAATGACATCAACCATTAGGACAATTGTCATGGATCATGCTTTTTATTTAAATAGTTAGTTTCTAAACACATTAATAATAATGTTATCTACTTTATAATCAGCATATTTCAATGAATAGCAATACAATAGTGTCATAATCATATGCTGGGAAAAAAATGCATGAATTGTGTTGCTAAAATCCTCCATTTTGCTTTATTGTCCTCTCAGCCCCTACCTTCAGGTTCCCTCCCCGTCCTCTCTTGCTAATTTCCTATCTGTCCTGGAGTAGGAGCCTAAGAAGAGGGGAGCATGGAAAGGAAATGGAGGGAAAGTGGAGACGTTATGAGAGGAAGACTTTGGCTGCCGTGGCCAGTGCCAACGATCATGTAACAAGTTTGAAGCTGGAACTCATCAGGGTCTCTACCCTCCGGACTTCCCGCTCACATTCCCCTAATAGGTAGGTTAAAGGTGAGTTTTATGCTCAGTTGCACTAGCTTTGTTTGTTGTTGTTGTTGTTGTTAGGTGTTGTCGAGTCGGTATCTGACTCATAGCGACCCTCTGTACAACAGGGGAAACACTATTGTCAGTGCTTCTTTGCTGTTCATAGGGTTTTCAATGGCAGATTGATTTTTGGGAGGGGGTTGCCAGGTCCTTCTCCCAAGCCTACAGCTTCTGGTGTTCCCAGGCGGTCTCCCATCCAGGTACTAACCAGGCCCAACCCTGCTTAGCTTCCAAGATCTGACGGGATCGGATGCCACAGGGCTAGAGCTGCAGGCTTTGTTTAGCCTAGGTTTTTTGGTACAGATAGTCCTCTGATTCCCATAACTTCAGTACTTTAATGTTATTTATTAGATCTGTACTTCATTTGCATGTTGTAACTCACCATTTGGAAGTATAAATACATAATAAATAGCAAACACATTTCAAAGAGTAGATAAAAGCAATGTGGTAATTGTTTGCAAAGCACCTATCATCATTCCTCTCCTTGGATGGGTGCATGGGTAATCCTTCCTGCATGGCTCTCAGCTAGGAGCTCCATGCTTCTTACTTCCTTTGATCCTGGGAATCCTTATACTCTCTGTGAACAAGCATGAGCTGGCCTCCTGAGTGAAACCGCAGATCTGTCAGTGAGGACATCATGGACCCTCTAGCTGTAGCTGAGCTGCATCAGACCAAAAGCACTGTATAGGCAGGATAGAGAACAGAGGAAAGGAACAACTATTCTTTTTATGTCACTAAGTTTTGGGATGGTTTGTTATATAACAAAGTCTAATTGAAGCCAGGGGCTGGGCTTTAGCTCAGTTGGTAGAGTGCTGCTCTGTACTCTTCTGAGGCTTGGGGTTTAATCCCCAGCACCACGAAAATGGGAGGATGTGGCAATCCACTCCCAAAGCAATCCCAAAACAATCAGCCATTAAAAACCCTATGAATAGCAGAGAAGCACTGGCATAGTACCAGGATGGCACAGAGTCAGGGAATATTTCATTCTGTTGTACTTAGGGTCACTATAAAATGGACTTGACTCGGTCCATAACAACTGAATCCAGGTACCGTGATGCATGCCTGTAATCCCAGCTATTCAGGAGGCTGAAGCCGGAGAATCACAGGTTCAAGGCCAGAGGTAGCCTGTGCAGCTTAACGAAATCATGTCTCAAACTAAAATAGAAAGGGGGAGGGGCTAGAGGTTCATCTCAGTGGCAAAAGACCCTGAGTACTAGTATTAAGGGCAGGAGGCGGGGTGGGGGACCTAACTGATAAAACAACAGGATTTCCTCCAGGTGAAATATTTTAAAGTAAATACACTGCCATATTATAAATCTGTTGTTGCTGTTAGGTGCCATCTAGTTGTGACCGACTCATAGCAACCCTCATAGGGTTTTCAATGGATGTTTTGGGATTACCTAGGGAGTGAATTGCCACATCCTTCTCCCATTTTTGTGGTGCTGGGAATCAAACTCAGGACCTTAGAGACTACAGAGCAGCACTCTACGAATTGAGCTAAATCCCAGCCCTATTACAAATCTAGTCTTACTAAACTGCTAAGCTTCTCGCCAATGTAACTGTTCTCCATTTTAACAATGAACATCCTTGAGGATATAGAAGGGATGTTTAGAAAAATGGGAAGAGAACAAAATAATATATATAAGTAACAGAATTTTTCTTGTAATTTTTTCCCTAGATTTATTTTGCTCTTCTGTGAGTGGAAAATGTAGCAGTGACAATTGTATTACTATAAGACAATACTCTTCACTTATTTGAATAAAAATAATAATATGCTTCTCTTACTTGTAGAAGATAAGTTTTTTAAAAGCCAAAATGATAAGATACATCCAAGTTGGAATTTATTAATGTAAAATATGGTATTATATGTTTGTATGTGTGTATATCATATGCATATGTATTTTTTTCAGTGCTGGGGTGTGGAACCCAGCGCCTTGTGCATGATAGGCAAGCCCTCCACTGAGGAGCTGTACCTCCATCTCCCATTTTATTTTTCATTTCGAGACAGGGTCTCAGTAAGTTCTTCAGGGTACTTTTGGCCTTGAATATATAGTCCTCCCTCAACCTCCCAGGTTGCTGGGTGGAGTCTCCAAATCTGGTCTGTACTATCCATAACATATGTACAGTCTGGCTGCCTGGGTCTTGATGGAAGCATCTGTGGAAAAACATTTGGGGCAAATTCTCTCCCTCATACAAAAGAAAGAAGAGAAGAAAAAAGAAAGAAAGAAAAAGAGAGAAAGAAAAAAGAACGAAGGAACAAATGAACACACACAAGGAAATACCAAGGTCACCTGTAGGACATCACTGGGTATTAGTCAGAATTGACCAAGGGCTCTAGTCACTAGGTCCCTAATTATGTGATTGTTGACACACAAAAGGTCACTATTTCCTTCTTACATAACAAAGCAAGAAAGGTGAGCAGATTGGGAGAGCAGCCCTGCTCCATACAGTCCTTCAGGAACCCAGGCTGACAGGGCCTGTCCATGTGGTTCTGATATCTCTTGGGGGTGGTCTCTACTTTAGCCACCCAGAGGCAGAAAGAGCATGATTCTGTATGACAGATGTTAGTGTGGCTTTGAAATAACTTGTATCAGTCTCTGTTTTATACCGTGAGTTAGAACTCAATTCCATGACATCCAACCTGAAGGGAGGATGAGAATTTTAGTATAACAAAATGCCTAGGGAGAAAGGAATCTGGAGGTTGGAAAGCAGTCAGCCTTTTCCACTTGGCATCTCCTAACTGGGCACCTGTGCCCCACTCTTCCTCATCCTCATCTTCTGATGGGCCTTTCCCTGGCCTGCCCTGAGACACTTCATTAATGCCCATGAGATTACATTCTTCAGGTGAGTTGCAGAGAAAAACTCTTAAGATCCATTAACTTAGAGAGCTTTTTTCAGTATGAATTGATATGGGACATGACTGCACACTAACAAAGTTTCATGTGTATTGATATGGTATTCAGAAAAACAAGGATGCAGGACTCATTTCTTTGGCTGACTCAAACATGCAATAGAGTCAGCCCAGGAACATTTGTGAGCTCCTGATCTGCAGACTCAAACCACCATAGATCTAAACTATTTGAAAAAGAACAACTTATATCTGTACTGAACATGTACAAACTATTTTTCTTATCATTATCCCCTAAACAATCTAGTATTGCAATTATACCTTTTGCTTTGTATTAGGCATTATAAGTCATCTATACGTGATTTAAATTCTACATAGGGGCTAGAAATGTAGCTTCATAGTAGATCATTTGCCTACCATGCTCAAGGCTCTGGGTCCAATATCTAGGACTAGGAAGAAAAAAAATCTATTGGAAGATGTGGGTAGGTTTTGTGTAAATGCTATATCATTTTTTGTATAAGGGACAGAGCATTTTTATATAAGGGATTGTAGTAGGTGAGGGGTCTTGGAACCAATCTTTGCTAATATTGAGGGAAGTCTGTATTATGTTCAGTTGTTTATATCATACTTATAAAGGATAAAAGAGGTATAAGGAACCATGCAAAAAAAGGGGGCTAAAAATTGGAGTAGATGGGTGCAGTGGCACATAACCTCTAGTCCCACTGACTCAGGAGGATGTGGCAGGAGGATCACAAGTGTGAGGCCAGAGGCAGCCTGAGCAACTTAGCAAGAATTGCTTTCAAAACACAAAAATAATAATTGGTCTGGGGATACAACCCAGTTGGTACAGCACATAAAAAATATGTGTGAGTGCCTGGTTTCCCAAATACTACCACCAAAAAAACAAACAAACAAACAAAAAGTAGTCATCCAGATAAAAGCAAAGGAGAATTAGTGGAGAGTCCATAACTATTTTTAAATGCATTATATTAATATATTAGTTACTTGTCACTTTGACAAAATACATGAATAAACAGCTTAAAGGAGGAAGGATTTATTTTGGCTCATAGTTTTCAGAGGTTTTGGTGCATGGATGCTTGGCCCCATGTGCTTGGACAAAACCTCATGGCAGTAGGGGCACATGGAGGAGGAGCCACTCACCTCATGGTAGACAGGGGGTAGACTGAGGAAGGACCTAGGGACCAGGTATAACCTTCAAAAGAATGCCCTGTCCCAAGTGACTTATTTCCTCCAGCTAGGCCCTACCACCCAAAATTGCCAGGACCTCACAAAATTGTGCTGTCAGCTGGGAACCAAGTATTCAACAAATGAGTCTTTGGAGGACATTTCATATTCAAACCACAAGATGTACAAAAAGAGAAATGAGAAACATTACCCATATTCCCACCACTCAAAGACAAGTGCTGTTAGCATAACTTTTGTGATATATTTCCTTCAGGATTATTTTCCATGCATAAGATTTGAAAATATTCTTGTATTTTATTGATCATTTAAATTTTTATTGTGCTGTTGTCACTTGTAAGAATATAGGCTTTTGCTCATGTTTTTAAAAAGTCTTCATAAACACCATTCCCTGAGAACAGATGCTGTCTCACTGGAAGACACATCATAGCCACTCACTGCTGAGCATTTAGATTGAATGAGTCTTGGAGGGCTCTTTCAGAATGTAAATCTTCTTGAGCTCCCAAATATTCACTATCATAAATATCACTGGAATGCATACTAATATACAGAAAGTCTTCTTTCAGTTCACTTATTCAAAGCACTATCTATATGCATAAAAGTTCTTCATACTACTGCTAAATTGCTTTTTATTATTTTCTCCCATTAGTAAATGGACAAGAACCCATGTTTCATTGAGGTTTCTCTAGCATTTAGTATTACTTTAAATACTAGAGAGAACATTGTTACATTATTTTGTTTAATTTGTATTTCCTTGATTATTAGTGAGGTTAAACAGTTTTCCAAGTTTATTAATCACTTGTATGTCCACATTCATGAATTGCTTTTGTCATGTAATCAGAGTTCTGGTGTTTTCCTTATATGTTTGTATGATATAATCATACCAGCCTTCTGCATATCTGTCCTGCTTACTTCTCCCAGTTTCTTTGCTTTTATTATTATTCATGATAATTTCTATATAGGTTTTAAATTCTAATGTGTTGTTGCTGTCATTCAGTGCTGTTGAGTCAGTGTCCAACTCATAGAGACGCTATATACAACAGGTGAAACATTATTGCTAGTGCTTCTCTGCTATTCATAGTTTTCAATTGCTGATTGTTTTTTGGGAGTGGGCTGCTGGGTCCCTCTCCCAAGCACCTGGTGTTCCCAGGCAGTCTCCCGTCCAAGTACTAACCAGGCCCAACCCTGCTTAGTTATCAAGATCTGATGGGATGGGCCACCACAGTGGTACAGCTGCAGGCAAATTTTAACGTACTCAGCATTAACTTTTTTCCTGTCTTGTAGATGCCAACAAGTCATATACAACTCATAGTAACCATCATAGGGTTTTCAATGGCTGATTGTTCAGGGATTGTTTCAGTAGTGGGCTGCCATGTTCCTCTCCCATTTTTACGGAGCAGGGTTCTCAGAGAGCAACAGAGGGGCACTCTGCCAACTGAGCTAAATTCCAGCCCCTCTAGTGTATTTTAATTTTATAAGGTTTTTTCTAATTCAAATGGTAAATAAATAGACATTGAAATTGTCTTCTACCTTTTTAAAGGTACATTTTGCTGTTTGTTTTTGCAGTTAGTTCCTTAACTACATTGTAAGTTTGGAAGTATTGAATGAAATAAATCTTTTAAATGATTTCCCCCAAATACCTATCTTCAAATATTTAAATGGATACCACGTGTGCAAATATGAATTAAAGAATTAAATTGGCTTCGCTGGCTTAAAGAGGGAATTAGAACCAATAGATTTTATTTTAAAAATGGTGATGATATTTAAAATGTTAAACAATTGTTATAACATGTGCACTAATCATTCCCAGTGGATTCCAGCTGTAAAAAGCTGGTTTGGGCCTTTAGGTGGCAAGATGAACATCAGCACTGATTGTTGTTAGGCAGGGTTGGCCTAGTTAGTCAGTCCTGATTAAAACTATCTAAACATGAAATGTGGGCTGAGGTTTAGCTCAGCTAGCAGAGTGCTACTCTGTGCTCCGTGAGGTCTGGGGTTTGATTCCCAGCACCGCAAAAATGGGAGAAGGATGTGGCAATTCACTCCCAAAGCAATTCCAAAACAATCAGCCATTGAAAACCCTATGAATAGCAGAGAAGCACTGACATAGTGCCGGGCATGGGTCAGTGTCAGGGAGTGTTTGGGGCTGGGGTTTAGTTCAGTTGATAAAGTGCTGCTCCACACTCTCTGAGGACCAGGGTTTGATCTCCAGCACTACAAAAATGGGAGAAGGATGTGACAATCCAATCCCAAAGCAATCTCGAAACAATCAGCCATTGGAAACTCTGTAAGAGTTGCTACAGGTCAGACTGGACTTGATGGCACTTAACAACAACAACAAGAACAAATATGAAATGGGCCACGTTGTTACACTGGCCACAAAGGTACAGTGATCATACACATAGGTTAGAACAAGAGTCCAGGTTTATGTTGTTTCAGTCACTTTTAAATGATCTTTAGCAGAATTTTACTTGCATGAGATATTAGTATTATTCAATAATTACTGCATTTGACCGAGTTAATGTGGGCAGGGCCTTCCAATTAAATGTCCCTATTTTCACTTCTTAGGCAGTGTGTGAATGTGAGATCTTATAAGAGTAAAGTCAATAAATTCCTTAAAGGAGAAAATGTAGATAAGAATCCTCAAAATATAGTTCAGACTTATACTCGAGCAGAGAAAGTAGAGTTGAATATTATTGGTTCACAGGGAACCTGTGGGTTTTCATGAAGAGCTGTCTCTTCTCATTCAGGGCATTTCTAATACAGTATGTCCACTGGCATTGTCAACAAATGCTGGAAAGGTTTCAGAGTCTAGGCTTTTCTGCCATGTGCAGCATAAATTCTTTTTGACTTCAAGGTCTTTCTTATGACTGACAAGGAAGAATAATATAGCCCTCTGGCTGCCTCATTCCAGTCCACCTTCACTCCCTGCAATCACAGTTCTGCAAGTGGAAAACAAGGCTAAAGCTACATCCTGCAACTATTCTTCTCTCTTATGGCAATGACATAAAGCAAATAGCTTCTGTTGCTTGCTGTTGCTGTTTATGGCAATGACTTTCCAGGGAAACACAGGAACCTGCAACACACACACTAGGAAATTACTTCAGTAGCCTTTGATTCCCTATCCACACATCCTGAGGAGTGGCCACATTCCTTTGTGGAAATCACACTCAAGTTCACTGAAGAGAAAGTATCCCTAAAACACAGTGGATTTGATACTTAAGGAGATTAACATACCACAAAACCACAATCCCGTAACCATACAAACGTAGGAATAGGCCTTCAGGATAGCCTAAGCTGGGTTGCAATAAAAAAACAAGTAAAAAATCTCAGAGGGTTAACATGTAAACTTTGCTCAGTCAAAGTTAACTCCGTAAGGCAGCTGCTTTACAAGCAGTGCCGTAGGACTCCAGACTGATTTCACCTGAGCCTGTATCTTCTTAGTGGTGGCCAACCAACAAACAAGAAAGGGGAAGTGGGACCTGGAGGTTTCTCAGGGGCTTCATGGCACCCTCCTAGTGAAGGAGTGGCATAGCTCACTCTTTCCATTGGCTGGCACTAGTCACATGACACCAACCTAACTGCAGAGGGGACTGGGAAGTGGAGGGAATGGCTGACTGTGTGATGAGCATTAGTAGTCTCTGCTGTAAACTATTTCTAAGTTAGGGAAATCTGAAAGAAAGATTCTTCCACAGAAGTGTCAAATTTTAGATTTGGGTGCACAATACTTACATCCTGTGGCAATACCAAGTTATTCAGAGATGAAGAAAAAAAGATGGAGCTGTTCACATATCAATTGCTAGAACTCTGGTCTTCTAATGTGTGCTTTTTAAGCTTGGTTGCATTCTTTTGAATCTCTGATTATAAATTATAAATTTTGTTGGTTTTCCTAATCTCCTTTATTCTTTGGTGAGAATTTTTATCGTCATCAAGACTGATTATAATATACTTGTTAATGTTTTCAATTCAATTCAAGCATGAAGTGGGGTTTTATATTTTCATAACAAATCTCATTATTGATTGTTTCTTCTATCCAACATCCTTGTTTTCTCTGTTGGGTTTAATTAAAAATCCATTTGAACCACAATCACAGCCTTACTGACAATATTTTCAAAGCTCTATGCTGCATGAGAAATGCATGAATCATCTCTCTAGTTTGAATCATTCTTTCATTGTAACAGTTTGCTTTTGTATTAACACTTAGGAATTCAAGGAGCAGATTCATAGAGATCATTAATCATTTTATGTTTAATCATATCTTTATAATTTTAGAAGAGAGTACGTGGCTCATAAAATAGATGATGAGTTTTCATGAAAAATTACTTAGAATAATTAAAGATCAAATTGTGAATACAACGCAATGACCCTTAAGTAATATCAAGTCAATGGTCTTCATTGTACCATCTCTAGTAAGACAATTTCTCCCCACAGCTGATAGCTATGATATTTGCTTTTAATCTTCCTTTAATCTAGAGCCCACATCTCCTCAACTATCAACCATAAGATGTTCGTTCTATCTCCTTACAACATTCCTGATCATCTGAATTAGAGATTGCCATCTGGACAAGGATATTTTCTGCTGGAGGGGCAGGGATTGTGTTTGCCTGGGAGAGAGGAAGGGTTTTCTCCTACATCATTCCCCTCACCAAGAGCATAAGGTGCTTCTTAATACTGGAGAGGCAATATAATTTCTCCTCAACCCTTTTAAATTAGTTGGAACAGACCGTTGTATCAAGACAAAGATAAACAAGAGAAAGACAAGCAAGTTTATGAACATGTTCTTAACTTGCTCCACATTCATTGCCCAGGAAAAACCTCAGTGCAAACAAAGTCAAAGTCATGCCCTAGAATACATAGCTTTAGTCTGCCTGTTCTTCAACCAAGAACAGCAAACTTTAGATGAGTAGAAAGACACCAAACAAGGAGAAGGTAAATTTATAAGCAGAAATTAATGAAGTGAGGTTTGCTTGTAGGTTCATTCCTAAAGTGCCAGGTATGAGCTGATAAGAGCTATCTCCAGGAAAGGAGAAATTATGTCCTGTCTTTAGGTGGAAATGAGAGGAATAGCTAGAGCTCTTCCTCTCTTTGCCACTTTTTAATTGCATGCAGATCAAAAACATTTATGTCAAAGAGGCATATTTCAGGTAGACATGTTCTGGTTTCCTTCACTAAAGAGCATTATCTTTTCTCCAGTTTAGAGCATGCCTGGAGTAAGTCCTCATTTGGATGGACTTGTATGAGAGGGTCTACTCAAAATATCCACAGATATTTGTTAACAAAATCTTCTAATAGGTAAGGTTTCTTATGGTGTGTTACTATGTAATTGTACAAATAATCAAAAGATATTGCACAGGAGGATAAGAGAAAATAATAATTATTGACCACAATGACTCTAAATTATTCTGTCTCAAGCTTCTAGCAACTAAGGCAACCATGCCCCATTGGTGGTGTTTTGGATGGTTGTATTTGGAGTTGAAGGCTGGAGTCAGGGACTTCACACTGTTTCTAAGGGTGAAGGTCATGAATCAGGCAGACTAATGCTATGCATTCAAGATAAGTGGTGACTGCTTTGAGTACTTGAGCACTCAATTTCTCCACCTCCCCCATTACTGCCTCAAATATATCTTCCAACAGTATCACCTGAAACTCACATCACTCTGTCTCTAACCAGCCAGATCAACGGTTCCCATGTCTTATATAAAAAAGGAGTCATTGCTGTTACAGGTAGAATGCAACTACCAGATGTCTCATTCCTGAGCTTCATACAGAGCAGGAACAAGCCCAATTAATACTAATTATGGAGAAAATGTTTCAATGTTTAAATCTGAATATAAGCCTGGCAATTACTTTTTAAATCTTCCTTCATACCAAGCAATTTATGACCAAAGACTCTGGAAAGTCAAAAAAAAAAAAAAAAAAAAAAAAAAAAAAAAAAAAAAAAAAAAAAAAAAAAAAAAAAAAAAAAAAAAAAAGTCATAAAGCCACAGGAGAGACATGAAACAGTTTAACAATTTCCCTGCAGCTATGAAACCAAGCTGGTTATGAGTCACCCAGGAACAACCTGAGTCTGCTTCCTTGGACTTTGATCTAAAAGTATTGCTATAATGGAAGCTGCTCCTTCATATAAAAAGGGAAGATTCCTTAACAAAGGAAGCAAAGAAAATATTCTGAACTAGTTTCTCTTTTTGAACTCAATTTCTGCAACATAGACATTACATTTCTTTATTTCTGACAAAATTGCCTGTGCCTTTAATAATGGTTTACTTTAGGCCATTAAAAAAATTCTTATCTGGACAAATTTTATAATAGCTCTGAACTGGGTTATTTTCTACTTCTCATTAAAATAACAAGAAGAAAACAAAACAACAGAAAAAAAACACCACCATCAAAACAGTCTGAATTATCTCAAAATACATAACAAATTGCCTGTAGCCATACCACTGTGGCATCAGATCTTGGAAGATAAGCAAGGTCAGGCCTGGTTAGTTACTTGGATGGGAGACAACCTGGGAACACAGGTGCTGCAGGCTTGGGTCACTATGAGTTAGACACTGACTCGATGGCACAGAACAACAAAAACAACATATTACAAATTAAATAAACACAAAATATATGCCGATTGAAACTGGCAAAGTGGAAAGAGCACTGTATTAGAAATCAGGTAATCAACAGCTGTGCAGTCTCTTGAGAATCATAAGAAAATTGGTATGCAAATGAAAATTCTCTTTGAAATATTGTCATTGAATTTAAGCCCTTTACACAGAGACAGGCATATACATGCCCTTACGCATTTGGTCAATCAACAAATATTCTGAGTGCTTGTCGTGTACCACTGAGATAGATATCAGGTATTCATTTTGCCAGATTACAGAAATAGTCCTTCTAAACTAATCTATATTATTTACAAAGAAGAGAATGATTTTCTGCTTCATGGTTAAAAACTCTTAGCCAGAAGTTGCAGCGACAAGTCATCTAAAGCAGACCTATTCACCTTGAGACTTTAGGACCCAGGGAGCTTGCTTTACTTCTCAGCTACATTCTCTCCTAGATGGTGGGATAAGCCCTGAGGAATCCATTTTGTAGAAGGTTGGAGATAACTGCCCTCAGGGCAGAGGTGGAAGGGGGTGGTGGTGGCTATGGTTAATAGTTTTAGGATGGGAAGGACATGAACATTCTTTTGGCAGAGTAATAACAAAATACCTACAATCTACCTTCTTAATGAGGTTACACAAAAGGATTTTCCAATAAAATAATAAAACAAAGGATTCCCACGATTTCCACTATTCTCTAATTGTGTTAAAGGCATTTGCCAACACCAATAGTCAATATGAAGTAGTTATAGGCATACAAATAAGAAAGGTAGCCAAGTAATTCTATTCTTAGGAGGTTTAACAATTAAGCATTTAGAAAACTTCGAAGAATCCATGCAGAAATACTACAAAAATAATGGAATTTAGTGAGCTTGGAGAAATTATTAGTCTTTATGCAGATGTACAATAATGTAAAAAAGATGAAATGGAAAGCAAACACTATTTATGGTAACAAAAATAATGGTAGTAACAATAGAATGTTTAGGCATAATTTAAAATGACATATTTAATATCTATAACTGGAAAATTATAAAATATTTCTGAAACACATAAATATAGACTCGAGTAAAGGGAATGATACACACATTGTTTTTCGATAGGAGAGCTCAATACTATAGGTAAACTAATTTATAAATGGAATATAGTCATTACAAAAATATCCTCATAAGTTTTTCTAGAGCACAGTAAGTTAATTATTATAAACAAGAGGAATATATGTGTGTACATACATATATATGCATAAAAATGGAATACGACAAAGTTAGAATATATGTTGAAAATTACTTTATAGCACTAGTAAAGGTGTTATCTAATATTAAAACATGTACCAAAACCTATCATACATTCTATAAGTATGGTTTTGTTTTATTAAAGGGTGAATAGATAGACTAATAACTAATAGCAAATCTAGAAATAGATTGAATGGTGTATGGGAATTTAGTGTATGAAAACAAAGCCATCTCAAATCAATGGAGAAAAGATGGACTTTTTAGTAAGTGTTATGGGAGTAACTGAATAGTCAGACTTAAAAAAATAAAATTATGTCCATTGCATTGTACATTTGTTGTTAGGTGCCATCAAGTCGTGTCTGACTCATAGTGACCCTTATAGGGTTTTTAATGGCTGATTGTTTTGGGATTGCCTTGGGAGTGGATTGCCAGGTCCTTCTCCCATTTTTGTGGTGCTGGGAATCAAACTTGGGACCTCAGAGACTGCAGAGCAGTGCTCTACCAACTGAGCTAAACCCCAGCCCCCGCGTTGTACATTAGGATAAATTAAAATATACTAGAGATTAGCCAGGCCCGGTGGCGCATGCCTGTAATCCCAGCAGCCAGGGAGGTGGAGGCAGGAGGATCACAAGTTTGAGACCAGAGGCAGTCTGCGTAACTTAGTGAGACCCTGTCTCAAAAAAGTAAAATATGGCTGAGGGTGCAGCTGAGTGGTCCAGCACTTGCAGAGCATGCAAGCACAAGGCTCTGGGTTCAACCCCTAGTTGTTGTTGTTGTTGTTGTTAGGTGCTGTCGCTTGGAGTAGACTCATAACGACCCTCATAGGGTTTTCTTTTTCTTTATTTTTTATTAGAAATTTTTAATGTGCATCATAATGTGATTCATTTTGACATGCTTTTCATTGTGACAATTTTCATATATGCAATTTGATAAACATTATTCATATAGGTTACCCCTTACCCTCTTCTATGTTTCCCCGCTCCCCGCTTCCCATCTAAGTTTCCCATCCAAGTCTTCTCTATCTTTTACTATGGACTAGAAATCACATGTAATTGTTCTAACAAGATAAAAACAAAGACCACTATGGGAAAAGTTTCTATCTTAAACAGGGACATATAGAAAAATATCTCATAGGGTTTTCAATGGCTGTTTTGGGATTGCCTTGGGAGTGGGTTGCCACGTCCTTCTCGCATTTTGAGGTGCTGGGAATCGAACTCAGAACCTCAGAGACTACAGAGCCGTCCTCTACCAACTGAGCTAAATCCCAGCACCCTAGTACCACACACAAAAAATGTACATATATATACATACATACATATATATATATATATGGCTGGGATTTAGCTCAGTTGGTAGAGGACGGCTCTGCAGTCTCTGAGGACCCGAGTTCAATTCCCAGCACCGCAAAAAATGGGAGCAGGGCCTGGCAATCCACTCCCAAGGCAAGCCCAAAACGGTCAGCCATTGAAAATCCTATGAGGGTCACTATGAGTCAGATACCGACTCCACGGCACATAACAACAACAACAACAATATATATATATATATGTATATATATATATATATATATATATATATGGAGTAGGACCTGGCAAGCCACTCCTGAAACAACTAGCCATTGAAAACCCTATGGATAGCAAAGAAACACTGTCAGATATAGTGCCTGAAAATGAGGCCCCCAGGTTGGAAGGCACTCAGAAGACTACTGGGGAAGAGTTGCCTCCTCCAAGTAGAGTATACCGTGATGAGGGAAATGGAGTAAAACCCCAGGGTGCTCAACGTGATGATGTGGCACGACTCAAAATGAGGAGAAACAACTGTAAACATCCATTAATAATTAGAACATGAAATGTACGTAGTATGAATCTAGGCAAGTTAGAAATTGTTAAAAGAGAAATGGATCGCATAAACATTGACGTTCTAGGCATCAGTGAGCTAAAATGGACTGGTATAGGCCATTTTGAGTCAGACAGTCATATGGTCTACTATGCTGGGAATGATAAACTAAAGAGAAACGGGGTTGCATTCATCATCAAAAAAGACATTTCAAGATCTGTCATGAAATACAATGTTGTCAGTGATAGAATAATATCCATACGCCTACAAGGAAGGCCAGTTAATATGACTATTATTCAAATTTATGCACCCACCACCAAGGCCACAAATGAAGAA
>VMDO01021290.1:0-35669 GCA_007922755.1 Pedetes capensis
CATTGAATGGGATGGGGCGGGGCTGAATGGGGTGGGTGGGGCTGAATGGGGTGGGCGGGGGTAAGTGGGGTGAGGTGGGGCTTGGAGCCATTAAATGGGGTGGAGTGGAGCTGGGCGGGGCTGGGGATGACCTGGGTGGGGCTTAGTGGAGTGGGGCGGGGATGGGGAGGACCTGGGTGGGGCTGAGCGGGGTGGGGCGGGGCTAGGAGAATCTGGGCGGGGCTGAGTGGGTAGGGGGGCTTGGAGCCATTGAACTGGATGGAGTGGGGCTGGGCGCGGCTGGGCCCCGCACCCTGGCCGCAGCCCCGCCCCGCCCCCAGGCACGGCTGGGGTGATGATCTCCCTGAGCCGCATCCTCACCAAGTTGCTGCTGCCGGACGAGCGCGCCAGCACGCTCATCTTCTTCCTGGTCTCCGTGGGCCTGGAGCTGCTGTGTTTCCTGCTGCACCTGCTGGTGCGCCGGAGCCGCTTCGTGCTCTACTACACCACGCGGCCGCGCGACAGCCGCCGGGGTCGGGCCGGCTACCGCGTGCACCACGACGTCGCCGCCGGGGACGTGCACTTCGTAAGTCCCTGCGCCCGCTGGGACGGGCCCTCCTGCCCAGGTTGTGGCCAGATTCCAGAGCTGGGCACCTCTTCCCTGGCCCTGTGGCCTCAGGCTCCCGCTTGCTCCTGTGGTCTGAGGCCCCATCAGCTATGGCCCCCTACACGTATAGTCCGTATGCCCTGGGGTGTGCACTGCTCCCCATCGCCTGGACACCCCGCATACTGCAGACTAAGTTCCCAACCTGTTGGGACAGCCAGGGCTGGGGCTCCTTCCTGCTGGCTCAGCCCGACTGTGAACCCCATGAGCTCTCGCTGACCCCCACCCTAACCCGAGACAGGCCCTCCCTGGAGGTCCTATGGTTTACTGCTACCCTTGTCTCCACCTGGGCCGGGCAAAGGAGCCCAAGGGTTGCAGCAGGACCCCCCAGAACCCCATAGAGGAGGACACAGCCAGCCAGGAAAGCGTGGACCTCCAGGTGGGGGCAGAGCAAGAAAGAAGGAGGCCCAGGGGCTCCTGTGCTGGCACCGTCCCCCATCATAGCTCAGAGTCACCTCCCCAGAAGGGGTGGCCTTAGCTCCACTTCCCGCGTGGACAGAGGCAGGCTGGGCAAGCGCACGCGCTGTGGGGGAGCTCGGACGCCCTCTGGTGGCCACATGGCTGCATAGCCCCGCAGGGCACAGTGCTGGCCCGGCCAGGTGGAGGAATGCTGGACAGGTGAGTCCCTCCACTTCTCCGGGTCCTCATCCTCAAAGTGGAACCTGGACAGTCATGCAGGTGTCAGTTTGGAGAGTTACCTGGGCCCTTGGCTGGGGACGCTGTCATGAGCTGTCTCCTTGGAGACCACCGACCCAGAGATGGGCGCACTGTGGAACACGAGGGATCTGGCCAGGTGTGGTGACGCACGCCTGCCATCCCAGTGACTTGGGAGGCAGAGGAGAGAGGATTGTGATTTCCAGGCCAGTCTGGGCCTCGCGAGACCCTGTCTCAACCTCGCAAGATCTTGTCTCCAGGTTGGGGAGGAGACTGTGCCGTGGCTACGCCTGTGATCCCAGCACACTGGCGGCTGAGACGGGAGGATCACCAGTTCGAGGCCAGAGGCCACCTGTGTAACTTAGCAGGACCCTGTCTCTAGATTTAAAAAAAAAAAGGGGAGGGCTGAGGGTGCAGCCTAGTGGCACAGTGCTTGTGAGACCCTTGGTTCAACCTGCAAATACCACCAAAAAAAAAAAAGAAAGAAAGAAAAGAAAAGAATGGGTCTAGGGGGTGCAATATGGGAGAAGGACCTGGCAATCCACTCCCAAGGCAATCCCGAAACAGTCTGCCATTGAAAACCCTATGAGGGTTTCTATGAGTCAGATACCGACTCAACGGCACCTAACAACAACAACAGAGGGTGTAATGGGGTCTCCTCGGCAGTGAGAGTCCCCGAGGTGGAGCTTCTAAACTGAGACCTGGCCCACCAGGACAGGGAGAGGCAGAGACCCTGGCAAGGGAGTTAGGGCAGGGTGGTGGGGTGGGGGATACTGGGTATCGGGTGGCCCCAAGTGGGGGTGACAAGCTGAGCTTGGGGGCCTCAGAAACCTGAGAGACCTTGAGGAAAGAGGTGCCGGCACACGGTGGGCACTCGCCCGCCCATCGGGCTGGGGTGGCCAGCTCACGCCTCTTCTGTTCCCCAACCAGGAGCACCAAGCCCCGGTGCTGGCCAGCAATGGGTCCCCAAAAGACAGCCCGGCCCACGAGGTGGCGGGCGGTAGCAGCGGGGCCTATGTGCGCTTTGACGTGCGGCGGCCGCGAGCCCAGCGGAGCTGGCCCACCTTCCAAGGTGAGCCTGGGGCGCCCTGCTGGACACGGGCGGGTCCCCCACTGCCGGTGCTGCCCTCTGACCCGCCCTTGTCCCTCAGCCCTGCTGCTGCACCGCTACGTGGTGGCGCGGGTTATCTGGGCGGACATGCTGTCCATCGCCGTCACCTACTTCATCACGCTGTGCCTGTTCCCCGGCCTGGAGTCTGAGATCCGTCACTGCGTGCTGGGCGAGTGGCTGCCCATCCTGGTCATGGCCGTGTTCAACCTCTCCGACTTTGTGGGCAAGGTGAGCGCCCCCAGGACCCTGGCCTATCCCGGAGGTCTCCAGACTGGAGGGGTCCCCAGGTTCCAGGTGGGGAGGGTGGCAGCCATTGTAATGTCACCATCCCCAATGACATCCCCTGGAGGGAGGCCCTCTCCTGGGTCCCCCAAGCTCCCATTTGTCAGCTGTGCCTCAGGGGCTCCGCTCGGGCTCGGCTGCCATCCTTCCATCTCACAGTCCGTAGTGGGTCCCAGGGGTTGTCCTCTGTGGATGATGTAGGCATAGGCCACTGTGGGGGCGCCCAGAGGTGGCTCAGAGGGGTCAGAAGAGCCTGCGCAATGTGTCATCTGCCACATACGCAGATGGTGTCAGCGGTCAGGGCCAGGGGAGAACCCAAGCTGCCATTTCGGATGCTCTGTGGGGGTCTGCAATGGGCCTCATCTTAATGAGTGGAGAGCACGAGGCTCAGAGAGGGGAAGCCATTTGCCTGGAGTCACACAGCTGAGATGCCCAAGAAATGAATCTGCACTTCCAGAGGAAAGCAAGGCTGAGTTAGCGGCCTCAAACCGCAATCCTGCCTGGTGCAGGGCTGCATGCCTATCATCCCAGCAACTCAAGAGGCTGAGGCGGGAGGATCACGAGTTCAAAGCCAGAGGCAGCCTGCAAAACTTGGCAAGAACATGTCTCAAGATAAATAGCAAAAAATGGGTTGGGGGGCACAGCCCAGTGGTAGATCACTTGCAAAATATGTGCGAAGCCCTGGGTACAACCCCCCAGTAATGGAGAAACCTTAATCCTGACACCGTTCTGCTGTTGATGCAGGTGACCGGAGTCTCTGGGCTGTGGCGTCCTTGTTACTCAGAGTCCAGAGCCCACTTTGCAAAGTGCACTGTGAGCGCATTATGGGGGAATGTGTAGTGTCTGGTTTGGCATCAAGCGTGTGGCGAGGACCCTGTGTTGCTGTGACGCATGGGATTTGGGGGACCTTTTTCTTTTCTTTTCCTTTTTTTTTTTTTTTTTAAATACTAGAGGCTGAACCCAAGGCCTTGCGCCTGCTTTGCAAGCGTTCTACCATTGAGCTGTACCCGCATCCCATTTTTTACTTTTTATCTTGAGACGACGTCTTGCTAAGTTGCGCAGGCTGCCTCTGGCCTCGAACTTGTGATCCTCCTGCTTCCAACTCCAGCCTCCTGAGCTGCTGCGATCACAGGCCTGTGCACCCACACCTGGCGATTTGGGGGATCTTCCAAGCTAGAGATGGCCAGGGTCACTGGCTGAGTGGGGGCAAGCCAGGGGTATCTCGGCACGGGGTATGGCCGGAGGCTATGGTGGGGACGGGATGGGGACCCACCCACTTGGCTTCCCACAGATCCTGGCGGCCCTGCCCGTGGCCTGGCGGGGCACCCACCTGCTGGCCTGCTCCTGCCTGAGGGTGGTCTTCATCCCCCTCTTCATCCTGTGCGTGTACCCCAGCGGCGCGCCGGCCCTCCGCCACCCCGCCTGGCCCTGCGTCTTCTCGCTGCTCATGGGCATCAGCAACGGTTACTTCGGCAGCGTGCCCATGATCCTGGCCGCCGGCAAAGTGAGCCCCAGGCAGCGTGAGCTGGCAGGTGAGGCCAGGGGGCTCCTTCCTGAAGGTGTGATCCGCCCCCTAGCGGGCACTCTGAGGCAGGGTGAAGCAAAGGGCAGCCGGCAGGAAGGTGCATTTAGTTCAAGGGGGCCAAGGGGAGGTTCCAGGGGGAGGTTGGAGGTGTGGGGACATTCATCAGTCACTTCATCCGCTGATTCCATTACTGCTTGGCGAGCCTCTAATGTATGCCAGGCACTGGGGACATAACGCCCCCCCCAGGCATGTGAGGCTATGGTCCCGTGGTATAGACAGCCAATAAACATAATAAACATGTAATGTGTTGAATGGGGGTAGAACCAGTCTGAGAAGTGAGAGTGATAAGGGTTGAGGGTCCACCAGGGGTTGCAACGTGAACAGAGCCATCTCAGGCTTCACTGAGCAGGTGGCTTTTGGGCAAAGTCCTGGAGGAAGTAATAAGGGAACCAGCCACATGACAATGTGAGGGATGCACATCCAGGCTGAGGGACTGTATGTGCAAAGGCCCTGAGGCGGGAGCCATGGCATGCACTGGGGTGGAGTCTGACTGCAAGCTAACAGGGCCAGGGAAGTCAGGGAAGAGCGAAGCAGCAGTCCAGACCCAAGGACAAGGCTTTCGTGTAGCTGGGAGATGGGGCTGGATTTGGGATCTGTTTTGGGGGCTGAGCCCCCAAGGCTGGCAAATTGGGACATGGTGTGAGAGAGAGTCAGGGGGTCTCACAGGTTTGGGGCCTGCTCCTCAGGGCAGGAAGGTTGGCAGAGTGCTGGGCATGGTGGCCACGCCTGTGATCCCAGCACCTGGGAGGCAGAGGCAGGAGGATCACAGTACAGGGTTAGCTGGCTCAAGACAAAAAATAAAAAACGGGCTGGGGGTGCAGCTCAGTGGCAGAGCACTGAGGCCCTGGGTCCGACCCCCACAGCACTGCAGTAGAGATGGGGAGGTGTGGAGAGGTTTCAGAGTCAGGTTGGGGACCCGGTGTGTTCAAGATTCCCATCCCATGTCCCAGACTGTCCTGCACCAGGAGATGGTTGGAGGCCAGAAGCCTGGGAAACCCCAGCAGGACTGAGGGAGGGCGAGGCTCAGAGAGGCGATGGTCAGCCTGTCCTCCAGTGTCACGGTCCCCCAGGAGCTGGCAGTCGATCCCTGCCCGGGAAATCTTAAGAGTCAAGGGGCAGCAGGTTGACCCATCAAGGTGTGGCTTTGGCTCCCGCAGCCGCCGCTCCGCCAGCCCCTCAGATCGGTCTCCTCCACAGGGAACACCATGACCGTGTCGTACATGTCTGGGCTGACGCTGGGCTCCGCCGTGGCTTACTGCACCTATAGCCTCACCCGAGATGCCCACAGCAGCTGCCTCCACAGAGCCACCACCAATGGCTCCATCCCCACCGGCCCCTGAGCCCGGCCACCCAGACCCAGGGGCCACCCTGCCCACCGCCAGAGATGGCCGCTCTGCCCTATGGGGGTCCCCCTGGCCTGAGGCCCCCTTCCGTCTCTGCCTCAGTGCCTTCGGGGCCCCAGCCTCCTCCAACGCCAGCAACGTCAGCAACGCCACCTCCGGAGCCAGCTGTCCACCACGGCTGGAACGCGTTTCTGCCATCCGGGGCTCCTCGTGCCCAGCCTCACGTCAGTCTAACACCCTCCCGTCACCCTCCGTGCTGTGTGTCCAGCGGCCCCAGCTGTAGCCAGGTCAGCACCCTGGAAGGGCAGACGCCCAGCCATCCCCAGGCAGGACAGTGGCCCTCTAGCCCAGTGTCCCCCTGCCTGGGACCCCACAGTCCTCACCCACGTCAGTACCACTGATGGCAGCGTGGACCGCTACTCGAAGGAGGGGGCGGTCCACAGCCTTGTCGCACCTTGGCCTCTGCCTTCCCCATTTTTAGACACTTCTTCTCCCAGGGCATCACATTGGCTCGGGTGTGCACTGCCCCTCGGGGGCTGCATCAAGGGATCTGGCCAGGGCACGTCCCCCTGAGCTGGGACCTCCCCACGCATCTGCCGTGGCCGTGTCTGATGGCGGGGAGCCCGGCATTACCTCTCTAGCTCTTCTCAACCTGCCCCGGATGCAGTGTGGTTGGCCGAGGCCAGCTCATGACCTTGGCGGTGATTTCCATCTCCATGGAGAGACGAGACATGCCCAAGGGTCACAGGAAAGTGGGGAACAGCTGGGGGTGAGGGTCGCTGGCTGGCTAGGCCAGCTCTAAGGTGTCCTGTCAAAGACAGCTTCAGAGGAAGGGCATCTGCCCATCCACACCCCCCACCCCAGCTGTGACCGTCCTGTGCCACTGCCCGCTACGTGCCGTCCACCATGTGTCCTCTTAACTACCGCACTGGCCATTAAAGATGACGGCAAGACCGCCCCCCCACTGCCTCCGGAGTGTTTGTGGGCCACGGGGAGGCGGAGCCCATGCCGTGGCACTGGGGAGTGGCCGCACCTGTGCCCAGCGGCTCTAGGAAGGTTGGGGAGCCAGGTGGCGGCCGGCTGAGTGCAGCCTGGGCGCCCTTGAGCCCAGGAGGTTCGCGACAGCGGGTGCACCCAGCCCGGAGGAAGGGGGACAGGCACACAGGAGGAAGTAGGTTGGCCACAGCCCCAGGGGATCAAAGCCAGGTGCTCTGGTTGCTGATTTGTGGCAATTTCAACTGATTCCTGGCCGGTTGCGTGCCTCAGTGTCACCCGGGAGTGGGACCTAGATGTGAGTCCCTTGGAGAACGGCTCAGGGGCCCCCACCCACCCCAAGCTCTAGGCCTGTGGCCTCTGGGACCCACCAGGCCAGCGCTGCCCTGCAGGACCCTGGGTGGGACCAGGCCAAGAGCACCGGGCGATGCCAGGGGTGGCCACCAGGTGGCGGCAGTGTGCCGCTCCTCCTGCGCCTCGGGGTAGAGGTCCCTCTGGGCGTGGTGGCGCCCGCGCCTGTCAGCCCTCTGGCGCAGAGGTGGGAGGATTGCGGCTGGGCCTCCGGTGACCCTACCTTAGCCTCGCGAGATATCAAGTGGGGGAGGAGCCTGGCACGGTGGCCACGCCTAGGATCCCAGAGCTCTGGAGGCTGAGGCAGGAAGATCCCCTCGCGAGACCGTCTCAACATCGCGAGATCTTGTCTCTAAGAGGGGGAGGAGCATGGCGCAGTGGCCACGCCCACGTTCTCAGCACTCGGGAGGCAGAGGCGGTAGGATCATGAGTTCAAGGCCAGCCCAGAGCGCAGAGCGAGAGCCTGTGTTTAAAAAAAAAAAACAGTAGACTCTTGTGTATCACCCCGGATGGTAATCGCCTTGTCCTCTTCCAGAACCATGAAATAGTAAAACCCAGAATGACATCGCCTGCAGCCATAGTCCTGTGGCATCCGATCCCATCAGATCTTGGAAGCTAAGCAGAGTCGGGCCTGTTTAGTACCTGGATGGGAGACCGCCTGGGAACACCAGAAGCTGTAGGTTTGGGAGAAGGACCTGGCAACCCCCTCCCAAAAATCAATCTGCCATTGAAAACCCTATGAACAGCAGCGAAGCACTGACAATAACTAGTGTTTCCCCTGTGGTACAGACTCGCTATGAGTCAGATACCAACTAGATGGCACCTAACAACAGCAACAACAACAACAGAATGACATCTGCAGCCAGCGTGCTGACCCACACTCACGGGACCCCAGCCCAGCTTCCCTGAGCCCTGAAGGTTGGGGGCCAGAACTGCCTCTGCTCCCAGATGCAGGGGGCCTGCCTTGCTCCGGCCAGGTGTGGGCTCAGGACCACTCAGACCATCGGTTTCTTCTCCCACTACAAGCATGTCTGGGAGCACTTAGCTTTTTTTTTTTCTTCTGGTACTGGGGGTTGAACCCAGGGCCTAGTATTTGCATGGTTTGCAAGTGCTGGACCTCTGCTAGGCTCAGCATTTTTAAAGGAAAGGAGACACAAGTCCTCCAGCCCACCCTGGCCTGCAGCGCTTTCTGCAGCCCTAGATACACAGTTTCCTCCTGGCTGCTAACCACCTGGTGCACAGTGTCCCTGAGAAACTGGGCTTTTTTGACTTTATCTAAATTGTTGTTGCTGTTGTTGTTAGGTGCCGTCGAGTCGGTATCCGACTCATAGCGACCCTCGTAGGGTTTTCAATGGCTGTTTCAGGATTGCCTTGGGAGTGGATTGCCAGGCCCTTCTCCCATTTTTGGGGTGCTGGGAATTGAACTCGGGACCTCAGAGACTGCAGCACAGCGCTCTACCAACTGAGCTAACTCCCAGCCCTTATCTAAATTAGGCCATTTTTATGTAGTAGTAGCACTGGGGGTCAGACCCAGGGCCTTCACATGCTAGGCAAGTGCTTCACTACTGGGTGGCAGCCCAGCCGCCTTGACTTTTTATTTTGAAACAGGGTCTAAATTACGCAGGCTTCCTTTGGCCTGGAACTCATGGTCCTCCCACCTCCACCGTCCCAGTGCTGGGATCAGAGGTGTGGCCACTGCACCAAGCTCCTACCCCACCTGGAGCCGAGATCTCCTGAGGCTGAGACAGTCTCCGGAGGCCTCAGCTGGCCTGGAACTCGTGATCCTCCTGCCTCTGCCTCCCAAGTGCTGGGATGACAGATGTGTGCCACCACACCCGCCTGGCTAAATTAGCTCAAATTTAAATAGTCACATGGGCCAGTGGCCATGGGGCCCAACTACCAGTGTCCCTCTACTCCGGGGTGCCTTGGAATGGAAGCACCCATGGAAAGAGGACCCCAAACCCCTTAAGCCCACCCAGCCCCCAAAATAAACCACTCCAATCGATGCATTTTTCCAATTAAATCTTTTTTTCTTTTTCTTTCTTTTTTTTTATGAAAAAGATCACACAGAATTTGCCAACAAACAAAATTCCAAAAGAAACTTAAAAAAGAAAAAAAAAAAAAAAAGGCAAACAGTAATTCCCCCCCAAAACAAAATCGAAGTCTGGCTTTTCCTTCCCTCTGGATTGTCTGCTGGAGGTGTCCGGCCCTCGGTCCCGGAGGCGCGGGGGCTGGTTAAGTGCTTTTGGGCCGAGCAGGGGCTGGGCTAGGGTTCTCTCCCACCTCCCTCCCTCTCTCTCTCTCTTTCTCTCTCCCTCTCTCTCCTCCATTTGGGGGGTGCATACAGTACACGTGGGGGGCGGGGGTGCAGGGGAGGGCTGTGAAGCCGGGTGCTGGACACTCACAATCTAACAGGAAATAAAAAATAATATTCTGCACGTCAGAATGTGTTCGCTTTTTTTTTTTTATAATTTCATAGCTATTTTTTCACAGTTTTAAAAAGTTTATATTTATATATATTTATATATATTTATCTCTATATATAATTAAAAAGTCGACTCCGTTTAAAGGCGTATGATACAGGGGCAGGCGAGTCTCGCGGTACAATAAAACTGTACAGGTTAAGAATGCCGCCTCCCTCCTGGCTCCAGGCAGGAGGGGCCGGGCGGCCGGGCGCGGCTTTCAGCACCATTGGGGTCTGTAGTGTGAGGGGCTGGGCCGGAGGGGGGGCCCGTCTCCCGGCTGTTTCCCCATGTCCAGGCTGTCCTGAGAGGGCGCCCAGATGCCCGGTGTGGTTGTGAGGCCCGCTGGCGGTGGGGGGAGGGCCGAAAGGCCATACCCTGATCGCTGAGGAGCCCTGCCAGCCCAGGGGAGCAGGGGGGCCGGAGACATGTGCACACGCGCCCACGTGCATGCATACGGCGCTCGCATGTGCACACGCACCCACGTGCATGCCTACGGTGCTCGTGTGTGCACGCTCGCCCGCCCGGGTGCCTGCCGTGGGGACGGGCTCAGCAGAGCACGGGCACCCCGTCCGTGGAGAAGATCATCCCCGTGGTGGGCTCGTAGGTGCCCGCGAGGTAGTAGAGGCCCTCGCTGTCCTGGTACTTCTTGGTCTTCACCATCTGCTCGTACTGCTCCAGGCCCACGACCAGGCACTTGTGCGACACCGTCTGCACGTCGTTCTCGTCCACGTGCGAGGACTGGTACAGGGCGCGCTGCGGGGCACGGCGGGTGTCAGGGCGGGGGGGGGGGGGGCAGGCGCACCAAGGACCAAGGGGACCCGAGAAGGCCAAGGGTGGAGGCCAGAGAGACTGGGAGACATGGAGATCAAGAGAGCCCGAGATGGAGATGGAGACGGACACTGAGAAAGACCAGGAGACCCCGAGACGCACACAAGTGAAGACACAGAGAGACACAGAGCCACAGGAACCACGAGACTGAGGCAGACATGGATGGAGGGAGACGGAGCCAGAAAGGAAGTAAGAGAAGAGACAAAGACCGAAAGACACAGAAGAGAGAGGTCCAGAGAGACCCAGAGACAGAGGCCACAGAGGGTGGCAGCCAAGGCCGTGGCTGAGCCGCAGAGAAGCCCAGTGCCCACAGGAGGGGCCGCGCGGGCGACCCACACCCTCCTCCTACCTCCATGAAGTCTTTCCTCTGGCTGGAGGCCCGAAGGGCGGCGGGGAGACCGCGGCCCGACTTCTGGTCCCAGTGCTGGGTGGGGGACAGCAGAGGGGCTGGGGTGAACTCGGGCCCCGCCTGCACCGATGGCAAGGCTGAGCCGCGTCTCCCCAACCCCGCAGAGCCCAGCTCACCTGGCCTTCGTGGAACTGCTTGCCGGGGCTGGTCTCCTCGGGGTGGTAGAACCACTTGACGCGGACCACCATGTTGTTGCCCCAGGACTCCCACATGCTCTGGATTCGGCCGATGTAGGGCAGGTTGGGGCGGCCGGCCGACAGGAAGACGGCGCAGTCTCCGATGCGGATCATCTCCTTGCCCCGCACAATGGCCTTGTAGAAGAGCTTGCGGGCCTTGCCCTTCATGCCTCGCCGCTGCGGGAGACACCAGTCAGGGCCCAAGGGGTCCTGCCACGCCGGGCCCTACACCACCTGCTGTCAAGCTTTGGGCATTGCGCAGGGAAGGGGCAGGGAGGAAGCCCCAGGTCATGGTGGGTTCCCAAGTGGCCCCGAGGCCCGGGGCTTGAAGGCTGGGTCATCTGTTGGTGCTGCTGTAGGAGTGCGTGGAGCCTTGAGCAGCTAGGGCTTAGCTGGAGTTGGCAGGTCCCTGGCACATGCCCTTGAAGGAGCTACTGGGACCAGGGCCCTCCCTCCCCTTCCAGCTCTCTGCTGGCTGGTGAGGGGAACGGTTCTCGGTTCCCGGAAAGACAGGGAAAAATGGAGGGACGTGGGAAGGACAGGGCTTCTTCAGCCCGGATTCTGGTCTGAGTCTTAGCCAAAAATTCCAGCATGACCAGAAGAGAAACGCTGCGGCGGGAAGCAAAGAAACCACTGCTTCCCTGAGAACCTCACCAAATCTGCTTCTGGACTGTAATTAAGGTCAACAGACCTAGGGAATTAATTTCCTTGTGAGTAGGAATTTCCTCAACTATCCCGATCTAGTCAAATCGCAGAAGCTAAACTGGCTGGGAATACCGGGTGCTGCAGGCTTGGGAGAAAGACCTGGCAACTCACTCTAGAAACAATCAGCCATTGAAACTTTGAATAGCGGAGAAGCACTGACAGTGCTGGGCATGGCACAGTACCGGGGAGTGTTTCATTCTGTTGTACATCAGGTCGCTGAGTCAGACCTGACTCAATGGCACCTAACAACAATCCCAATGTAGGCTTTTTTTTTTTTTTTTTTTTGCGGTACTCAGGGTTGAACCCAGGACCTCGCGCCTACATGCTTTGCAAGTGCTGGACCACTGAGCTGCACTTTAGCCCATTTTTTTCACTTTTTGAGACAGGGTCTCGCTAAGTTATGGAGACTGCCTCTGGTCTCGAACTTGCGATCCTCCCGCCTCCGCCTCCCGAGCCACTGGGATTACAGGCGTGCGCCACCACGCCCGGCCCCAATGTAGGCATTTTTAACACTGCTCTTTTTCCAACCTGTAAATCTATACCAGACACCCACTGGGACCCTGTTGAACAATACAGCTTCAAAAGCCCCAAATGCTACGTACACCCACTGTAAAGATACCTTGGTCGCCTTTCTCTCTAGGCGCCCACACGTGCTCTGAAGCGTGGACTGTCCCTAACCCTTCACCTAATAAACTGAAAACTCTGCTTCATTTCTCTATTGCATCCTGAAATTCTTTCTGGTGACCCAGCACTGCCCCAGTGGAGGTCCAGAGACAGGGAACGCCTCGGGGTGGGCATAACGGTGGGGTACAGCACCCTATAACTGCTCACAAAACCTGTGGCGCCAAGAGCCAAAGCAAGTTTTTCCTCCTCAGAAGCTGGTTCTCTCAGGTCTTTGCTCACAGCGGCAGAGCTGCCTGGCACAACCCCTCACCTTTGGGGAGGCCATCAGCCAACAGCGGGGTTCCGCATCTCGGGCATTTCCACCCCACGTCTCACAGGACGGGGGGCCCCTGGTCCCTGTGGACATGCTGGAGTGAGCAGGGACCCTGCTGCCCCCACGCCCACCGTGCAGAGGGCTCCCCGCAGCCTGGGCAGCATCCAGCACCAGCTCTGGCCCCCACCAGGGAGACCCCCACTTTCTAGGGAGGGAAAGTGAGGTCTAGGGAGAGGCTGCTGGGAGGCTATGGCTGCTACCGCCCTGGCCCATCACGACAGAGCTAGCTCGTGTTCACTCAGCATCCTGGGACCACAAGCCCGTCACCCGTCACTGTCCAACGCCTCCCGGCACAAACCCATCCCAGGCAAGTCCCAGACCCTCCCGTGGGGGAGAGCCCTCCATGGAGGGCTGGCACCTCACCCTCAAGGCTAAGGCCCCTTCTCTCTCCTCCAGCTGGCTGCCAAGCTCAGAGTCAATTGTTGCCCAAGGCAGGGGGGCCTCCACGTTCATCTCCTGCCCTACCCAGCAGCCCCTCCGGCACGTTTACTCCCCTGGGTCTTTGGTAGTAATGTTTCTTTGTGTGTTTGTTTAGGTGAGGTGTTACTATGCAACCCACGCTGACCTTGAGTTCACGATCCTCCTGCCTCTGCCTCCTGCATGCTGCGACTTCAGGCCTGAACCCTCACACCGGGCTGGGTAACAGGTTTTTACTTTACTTTTGCGCTACTCTGGGGTTGAACCCAGGACCTTGCGTATATTTTGCAAGCGCTCTGCCACTGGCCTGCACCGCCGGCCCCTTTTTTATCTTTTGAGTCAGGGTCTTGCTAAATTGATGAGCTGCCTCTGGCCCTGCATCACTGGAACGAAAGGCGTGGGCCACTGCGCCCGCCTAGCAACGGACTAACAGCTGAGCTGCTAACCCATGAGCTACGAGCTATTCAGATTCCCTCAGCCCACAGCTCGGGGCCAAGGGCCTCTCCTCCAGCCCTACTTGAGCTCTGTGGCCTTTAGCAGCGCCTCCCCATGACAGATGCCCTGCTCATCCGCGTAGGGCCAATCCTGCCCCTCCAGTGGGCTCAATCCTTGGTCTGGCCAATCAGAACAGCCTATCCTCCTCCTCCCACTGTGATTGGCTCAGGAGCAGGGCCAGGACTCCCTAACCCTTCCCAGGAGAAAGCCACTGGGCTTCCCCGATGCCTACAGAGGGGTGGGCTGAGGAGGTGCCCAGACCAATGCAGAGGAAAGAGAGAAGCTGAAGGCTGCAGCGTGGACCAGCCCTAGCTCCGAGGACAGCCTTCGAGCACCCAGATCCGCCCGGACCCAGGCTTTTCCGCTCATCAGGCCAACTAACTTCCACCTCGTGTTTAGGTTTCTTCCCTTTGCAGTACTAAGATCCCACGCTGCCTGTGACACTGGAATCCACAAATGGCAGACGCGACAATGAGGTGTGGGCAGGATGGCGAGAATGCGCCTGTCCTCAGCTCAGATACTGTCCCTCGCTCCTCGATGCGTCGCCTCATACAGAGCGCCTGGTGGGGTTGGGCCAGCCCTGCAGCTCAGAACATTTTCCTCAGGAACCACGCATCCAAGTTAGGCCTCTCAGAGCGTGGCTGCGCCAAGGCCCTGCGGTACGGAAACCAGCGTCCCCCCAGGACTTGCAAGTCACAAGATCCTGGGCCTCGTGGAGTCTGAGAAGGCAGGTGGGGGCCCCACAAGCAGGGATGCCAGGGTGGCTGGAGCTGCAGCCACCAGGCTCAGATCCCTGCCTGACAGAGGAGGAAGCCCCTCTAATACCAGAGAGCCCCCGGGGTGCAGCCGGGGGCGGACACCACTGCCCTTCCACTGGGGGGGCCTCTGTTGTCCCTGGTGGGAGGGCGAGGGCCCGAAAAGGCTGTCGTTAAGAGACCGAGACTGTCTGGGCGAGCAGCGCAAGGAAGCAGCGCTTGACAAACACATGTGAGCCCTGGGGCCTCCCCAGCACCGCAAAAAAACAAGGGGGACAGAAAGCCCTGAGGGCTGCTTCACGATCTCCCTCCGTCACTGCAGCCTCCCTGGGGTCCCCCAGGAGCTGGGCAGGCATTTGCTAAGCCTGCTGTGGCGGGAACTGGGGCACCTCTTCAGAGCCACGTCCACGCCACCACAGAGGACCTGATTTAGGGCTACAGGTGCCGGAGCAAACCCGGGCCAGGCAGGGGCTGGTGCACAGGTTCAGGGCCCTACTGTCCCACAGGAGCCCACAGGCCGGAGGCCTGGTCTCCAGGGTGACACTCTCCGGAGTTGGGGGGACCTTGGTAGGCGGGAGGTCCTTAGGTCCCGGGGGGCTGGGTTCCACCCCTTTTCTCCTTTGACTCCTGGCCAGGTGAGCACTGTGCTCCCCGCCCACCCCCACACCAGTGCCAGACAGCGACGGTAGCCGGCTCGTGGCCTGGACCCTCTAAAACCATGACCAGGAGCCAAAACAACCCTGCGCTGCCCTGAATCCTCTCATGATCTGTGATGGTGACGGACAGCTGACTACCACGGGATCTTCCTGCTCAAGGGTGGGGTTGTTCCCATGCTCCACGTGGAAGCTTCCAGAACAGCTACTGATGAGGTTTTTTGCTGAGAAGCAGGTGAGAGCTCGTGGGGGCACATGTGTGCATCGTGTACAATGCGTGCATGGATATGTGTGCATCGTGTACACGTGTATGTGCGTAGGCATGTGCATCATGTACAAGCGTGCATGGATGTGTGTGCATTGTGTACACATTATGTGCACAGGCATGTGCATCGTGCGCATGTGTGCATGGATGTGTGCATCGTGTACATGTGTATGTGCATAGGCGTGTGCATCGTGTACATGTGTGCATGGATGTGTGTGCATCATGTACACGTTATGTGCATAGGTGTGTGCATCATGTGCATGAGTGCATGGAGGTGTGCATCGTGTACACGTGTATGTGCATAGGTGTGTGCATGGTGTGCATGGTGTGTGCATCATGTACACGTGTATGCATAGGCGTGTGCATCATGTGCACATGTGCATGGAGGTGTGCATCGTGTACATGTGTATGTGCACAGGCGTGTGCATGTGTACAGGTGTGTGCATTGTGCATGGATGTGTGTGCATCGTGTACACGTGTATGTGCATAGGCGTGTGCATGGTGTGCATGGTGTGTGCATCATGTACACGTGTATGCATAGGCGTGTGCATCGTGTGCATGTGTGCATGGATGTGTGTGCATCGTGTCCTTGCGTGCATGGGCGTGCACATCGTGTACACGTGCGTGCATGGGTATGTACGTCATGTACGCATGTGCAAACGTGTGTGTCATGTACACACGTGTGTGCAGATGTGTGTGCTGCATTCACACATGTTCGTGTGCGGGGTGTACCCACTGGACACTGTGTTTCTTATGCATGTTGTGAGCCAGTAGCTCTGGCATGCTTAGGTCACTGCTCACCGTGCATGCACATACTTGTGTGCATGCACATATATGCTGTTCACACATGTGCATGTCCATGTGTGTGCTGTGTGCTCTGTGTGTGGACACCACGCATCCACGTGTGTGCGCTTGTGTGGCTATGTGGCTATGGGGCCTGGTGGGCCCCTTCAGGGTGACCAGCCTCCTGGCAGGGTGGACGAGTGACCCAGGACCCCTGGCTTACCAGAACATCGTCTTCTGGGCCATACAGACGAACCCAGGGGGCCTCAGGGCCCAGGGGCCCAGGAGACAGGACCTAGGACGTCTACTGGCAAGCAGACGGGAAGCAGCCCCTTCTAGAAGCCAGGGTTGCCAGAGCAGGGGCGCCCAGGGCCAGGAAAATCAGGGGTGGCCAAGAGGCTCGCAGACTCCTGAGCACCAGCCGTGCGGCATCCTGCAGTTGGGCCCCCCATAGGGACTCTGGTCCTGGGCCCAGGCACAGGGCTTTGGAGCCAGGTGCCCCCACCCCACAGCTCCCCCCAGGTGCTGTGGTCCTCACCTGCGTAGGTTTGCCGAACCACTTCCAGAGCTGCCGGGCAGGCAGGAAGGCAGCGATCTTGGGCCGGTTCTCCACGGAGGGCAGGCGCTGCCGCTTGGCCAGCTCCTTGGTGGTGGGCAGGTGCACACCCTCTCTCTTCTTAGGGCGGCTCTTGGCCCCAGGCCCGGCCTGCGCCTTGGGCTGTGGGGGCTGCGGGGGCGGCGGGGGGGCGGGCCGCGGGGTGGGCGCCTTCTTGCTGGCTGAGTGCGCAGAGGTGCGTGCTTTGCCTGCCGCCGCGGGCGCCTTGGCTGGGAGGGCCGGCTGGGTGGAGGGGCTGGTGGTGGGCGCAGGGGGCGCCTCCTCATCCGAGCTGCAGGACGAGTCCTCATCCGTGGTGGAGGAGGAGGAAGAGGAGGAGGAGGACGACGAGGACGAGGAGGAGGAAGAGGAAGAGGAGGACGAGGAGGAGGAAGAGGAGGAGGACGAGGAGGAGGACGAAGAAGAGGAGGAGGAAGAGGACGAGGAGGAGGAAGAGGAGGAGGACGAGGACGAGGAGGAGGAGGAGGCGGGAGAGGATGCCCTGGAGCTGGCGGCGCTGCAGGCCCGGCCCCCCGCGCCCCGGCCGGCCTCCGCGGCCTTCTCGCCGTCCTCCTCGCCCTCCGTCTCCGAGCTGCTGCCACTGCTGCTGCTGCTGCCGCTGCTGCTGCTGCTGCTGGTCTCTGACTCCTCGGCCCCGTCCTGCTCAGCCTGGGCCTTGTCGGGGCTCTTGGGGTTCCCGGGGTCCTCCGAGGGGAGAGCCTGCCCAGGCTCCTGGGTGAGGTCCCCCTCCAGGGCGGGAGGGTAGCTGCCCAGGCTCAGCAGGCCCTTGGGCTCGGGCCAGGCCCCGGGCCCGGGCTCCTCCCGCAGCAGCAGCGCCTCTTTGGCCTTCTTGCTCTTGGGGGACGTGATCCCCTCGTGGTCCAGCTTGACGAGCAGCTCAGCCTCGTCCCCCGGCCTCCGGGCTCCCTTGCTGCCTGACTCCTCGGCGGCCCGGGCCTTCTTGGGCTTGGGGCGGGTAGCCGGCATGGTGACGGGCATGGTGACCAGGGGCGCGGGGGGCAGGGCCGCGGCAGGGGCAGGCAGCTCCCCAAAGGGCTCAGGGGCAGCGCAGCTGCCAAAGGTGGGTGGTGCAGGGCTGGGCTGTGGGGCTGCCGGGCGCGCCTGGGGGGCTTTGGCCCGCTTGTCCACTGGTTCAGGGGTGCTCTTCTTGGAACTTGGGGTGCTGACCGGCTCCAAGGCCAAAGGGGTGCTGGGGACTTCATCTGGGGGGGCCCCTTCTCCCAGGACAGTGGCTCTGTCTGGAAGAGAGAGGAGGGCAAATGGAAGCCAAGGGCAGGGACAGCTAGAAGCCCAGGCGAGGTCTCCAGGCAGAAACAGGAAGGGGAGGAGCCCGGAGTGGGGACCAAACCTGAGATCCCAGCACTGGGGAGGCAGAGGCAGGAGGATCGCGAGGGAGCCTGAGGCCAGCCTGCGCTGCACAGCAAGCCCCTGTGGCTACAAAGCCCTGGTTACTCGTGCAGCTCTGGCTGTGACACCCTGCCTGGCTGGGCATGACGAGTGAGCTGACCTCACACGCGGTCACCCTGCCGGCCTCGGCGAGGAGCCCAAGCTCGTTCTCAAGTTGAGTCGGCCCCGCCTCGGCTGAGCCTCAGCTCTGCCTGTGTCCACACAGCTCGCCTCCACGGCCTCTGCCTCCTGACCTGCCCACCGGGGGCCTCCGTGCCCAGTGGCACAGGGGTCTCCCAGAGGCGGGGACCGGTTGCTTTCCCGGGCCCACTTACCGCCCTTGGCCTTGGTGCTGGGCTTCCGCCCACGACCCCGCGCCTTGGCTCCCGCCTCCTCAGCCCCCGTTGCTGCACCCTCTTTGCCTTCCCCGGTATCTTTGCTGGTCTTCCGGCTGCGGCGCTTGGCACTGGGCACCAGAAGGGCTGGGGATGGCTCGGCACCTGCAGGACAGAGAGGGCAGCGGCTCAGGCCAGGGGCTCGGCTCCCGGTCTACCACAGGAAGCCGGGGCAGGGATGCCACGTGCCTGACCCCCGTCTGGCTCCCCCGATGGGCTGCACATGGGCTGGGACGGCTACTGCGCTACAGACCATGGGGGCTAAGCACGGTCAGGCTCCCCTTAGGAGACGTCCCAGACCTGCACGGAGTCAGCAGTGTGGGCCCTGCCTCGTGGGAGGAGCGGGGACGCTGGGGGAGTCACTGGCCGCTCTGAATGCTGGTTTCATCTCTGGTCAGCCCCAGGGGACCAGCCACACGGGGCTGAGACAAGAATCAGCACTGTGGTGGCTGTCTGGAACTCAGGACTGACTACAGTCCTTAGTGGGTTCCCCCAGCCGGGGCCACTGGGCCTGCGGCCACCCTCACAGGTCACAAGACGTCTCTGGGAGCTCCGAGAGTCCCTCTCCCAGGCCCCTTTCTAGGAAGCCCCACCACCACTGCTGCCATTTCCAGTGCCCCATGCAGCAGGCAGAACCCAGAGCCACTGGCATGGGCCAGGGTCCAGTGCGAGGCCCACTGGGGCAACAGACCCCGGCCCTGGGCTCCTCACTCACACTGGATCTTATAGTCGGGCGGCAGCAGGCGGATGTGGGACAGGGGGATCCTGCCCGTGTCCCCATCGTCAAACTCCACAGTGATCAGGTCCCCGTCGTCCTCCAGGTCCAGCAGACCTGTGTGGAGTGAGAGCAGGTCAGGGAGGCCCTGGGATCCGGGGCTGCGGTGTGGACATGGTGGGCGCGGGAGCCAGGAGGGGACGGGGTGGATGGAGGGGCCGCTCTCCCGTTCCCAGCCGAGGATGTGTCCTGGGCGTCGGGTACCCGCACCAGCCCGAGTACACCCAGGGCCCTGCCCAAAACCACCGAGAGGGGGCCGCCAGGACATCAGCTCTGCGGGACACACAAGGGAGGAGGGACAGACAGATGCCCGCACCCCAGGAGACACCCTGGGACAGACAAAGGAGAACTGCTGTGGCTTTGCTGTGCTGGGAGATGCCTGGAAGGAAGCGACATCGAGAAGGTGGCGGCCAAGGTGGGGGTCTGGGGGGCCCCAGTGCTGAATGGCTGAGGGCACAGGAGCTGCGAGATTCACACAGCTCTGGACTAAAGAACACAGGGCACAGGTGAGGCAGGCAGGCCCCATCTCAAACTATCGCAAACCGAGACATCTGGACACTGAACAGGGTTGCCTGGCCCCCTGCCCATGATGTAAAGGCCAGCTCTACATCCCAGAGGACACCGGCCTTGGGAAACTGACCAGTGGACAGGAAAGGACCTACGCAGCTGGTACTCAGAGTCCCTGCACAAAACATGCCTGTCCGTGGCGCCACACTCCCAATCTGCTGGTCGTCAACCTCTCTCTTCGCTAAGGATCAAAGATACCAGGACGGCCTCTAACCAAAGAAAGCACAAGCCAGGCGCCGGAGCGCTTACCTGTAACCTCAGCCCTTGGGAGGCTGAAGCAGGAGGATTGCGAGTTCCAGGCCTGGCTGTGCTACATAGTGAAACCCTATCTCAAAAAAAAAAAAAAAAAAAAAAAAAAAAAAAAAAAAAAAAAAAAAGAAAGAAAGAAAGAAAGAAAAAGAATAAAAGACAAAAAAAAAAAAGAAACAAGAAAGAATGAGGGCAGAATAAAGGGATGGCAACCACGCAAGGACTTGAGAAACCTATCTTCCGAGGGCTCACTCTCAGAAAGCTACAGAAGCAGCCTGGTGTGGTAGCCACGCCTGTAATCCCAGCACTCTGGAAGCTGAGGCAGGAGGAGCAATGCAAGTTCAAGAACAGCCTGGGCTATACAACATGACCCTCAGAAGCTAAGCAGGGTCAGGCCTGGTTAGTCCTTCTTAGATGGGAGACCACCTGGGAATACTGGGTGCTGAAGGCCTGGGAGAAGGACCCGGCAACCCACTCCCAAAACAATCAGCCATCAACAACCCTATGAATAGCAAAGAAGCACGGACATGGTGCCAGGCATGGCACAGTGTCGGGAGTGTTTCATATGTTGCACATAGGATTGCCGTAAGTCAGTCCACAGCCCCTAATAACAAAGGGTAGACCACCTGGCTATCGGCCTCTTCAGTCTCTCTGACGTCCCTACTACATCTTCAGAATCACCTGTTACTTCCATCCACCCAACTTCTTTTCTCTCTGTCCTGCTACCAACATCTCAGCCTTCCTGAGGAGGCCACTGCTCCATATCTCTCAGTGTCATGGATAAAATATGCAGTGCCCCCCACAGGCTCCTGTGTGGAAGGCTTGGTCCCCAGCTGCTGGTGTTGTTTGGGGAGGTGGTCGAAACTTTAGGGGATGGGGCCAAGCTGGAAGAAGTAGGTCCTTGGGGGTGAAGCAGGGTGGTGCTTTCTAAGTCTGCATCTGGTCCCATTCCCTTCCCCATTCTGCTTCCTGTTTGCCATGGTGTGAAGAGCCTCCTCCTCTGCCTTCTCCCACTACCACGATGCTGTGCCTCACCACAGGCCCAGAATCAACAGAGCCCAGGACTACGGACTGAACCCTCTGACACCGTGAGCCAAGACAGATCTTTCCTCCCTTAGAGTTGTTTACGTCAGGAGTTTCGCACTCGTGAAGAGTCTGGCTAACACACTCAGTCCACGTGTGAAAGGAAGCTGGCCTCAGTCCTCAGCTTTGGGGATGAGATCACGACCGAAGCCCAGCCCGGCAGACTCACTGTGGCAGGTTCAACAAGCCCACATGAACCAAGCCAGTTCGATCTAGGACTTAGATGGGAAACCCGGAGAGCGAGGCATTATGTGATGACAGGATTTGCCAAGGTGTAAAGAACTTTCCCAGGAGCCAGCGTGCGGGCAGGAGAGACAAGAGTCCTGCTGCCAGACAGTAAGTGCGTGAGTTCCGTACCGCCATCTCAACAGCACCTGGATCCAGCCACACTGAAAGGCCCTGTGGCTTTCAGTTACACGAGCCCAAAGTCTTTGTTGCTAAGCTCATTTGACCAAACGAATCCGCACTGATGTCAGGAGATGGGCGTGCTGGGGGCAGGGTGGGGGCCATCTCACCTCGGACCACGGTGCCTGGGTAGAGGCAGCGGTACTGCTGGCTCCAGTAGGCTGCGATCCTGGTCCCTTGCGGCAAGAAGCGAGTAGAGGCCGGCCTCACATCGATGATCTGAGGGAGCAGAGGACTGAGCCCCAGGTGGTGACTGGGAATGAAGCCCCGGCCACCCCAGCTTCGTGGGCACGCTGCCCCCAGACCTCAGGCCGCTCCCCTCCCTGCTCACCGCCTCCTGCAGCAGCTGCTCCAGGCAGTAGATGTGGGGTCGGTTTCCGCGCTCGCCCTCCACCACTACTCGGTATCTGGGGGGCCGGGACGGACACAGGGGTGAGGCGGCAGGGACCAGCCCCACCAGAGAGACCCCTCTCTGGGACCCAGAGATTCACTGGCTTGCTTTATAAATGTGGGACAAGTTCTGCCCCCTCCTGGCCTCAGTTTACTCATCTGCAAGGCAGGGCTGCAGGGCCCCAGATGCCCAGAGAGGCCAGGACACACTCCGCACCCCTTCCTGCGGGCCCCGCCTCACAGCTCCCAGATGGGCAGGCCGGAGGCCCCGCCCACTCACATGTCTGGCGAGTGCACCGTCTGCACGTGGCCGGCATAGAGCAGCTTGTCGTCCATGGGGATTAGCACGCGCAGGCCGTCCCTCAGCTCGTCCTTGTCGATGATGCAGGAGCGGGGAGCTGCGGGGCGTGGGGGGCAGGCACGGTGTCTGGGAGGGCCTCCCGCCTCCCAGGCCTGCCTCTAGCAACAGAGGCCCGGGGCACGTGTGCACATCCGCGTCCACCCACGTGTGTCCCCGGGGGCCCCCACATGACGGGGAGGCTACCAGAACCCCTGTCCTTCCAGCACCCCCTCACTGCAGCCCCAGGTGTCTGGAACGACCCCTGGCCAGTGTGAGCCCCAGGGTGACACCTCCCCAACCCCAAGGACCAGCAGCCTCAGGAGCCCGACACGAAGCCCCCTGACCATTAGCCACCACCCGATCCTCAGGGCCCCTTCCTCCATCCAGACGCCCTGGCCCCTCTACAGCCGCCTCTCCGGGACTTTCGATCCATTTTCCTCCCCCTGCAGTGCCTAGGCTTGAGCCTCCTCCCGGGCCACCCTGCCCAGCCCTCCTCAGCCCTCCAAGCTCCTGCCTGCTCTTCCTCCTGGGTGGGACCTTACCCTCAATCCCTCGACATCACTGTACATTAAAAAGACCCAGGTGACTTGGCATAGTGGCACCTGCCTGTCATCCCAGTGACGTGGGAGGCTGAGGCAGGAGGATCGTGAGGTCAAGGCCAGAGGCAGCCTGTGCAACTTAGTGAGACCCTGTCTCAAAGTAAAAAATTTTAAAAAGGGGTGGGGGTGTAGCCCAGTGGGAGCATGAGGCCCTGGGTTCAACCCCCAGTACCACACAAAAAAAGAACCAGAGAGCTCTTGGGGTCCCGGATGAGGACCCCCTTCTTCATCCTGCTTGCCCGTGTACCCCACCTGCAGCCTCCTCTTGGGCTGAGGGGTGACCTATGCTTTGATGTCTGTGCCACTGGGTTTGGCCTAGGGCCTGTGCCACTTGCTCTGGCCAAGGGAACAGTGGCTAAACGCCAGTTATGCTCCGAGACTATGCAAAGCCTCTTGGATCCCGTTGCCGGCTTAGGCCTCTAGCTGTATCATGGGGGGCCCTGTGCCCACTTAACCACGATCTTTAGCATCATGCAAGACACAGCTGAGCACCGGGACCCGGACTCCTCAACCCTCGCTACCTCATCACACGGAAGCCTCCTGTCTCCCCGCTGATCTGCTCATGTGGCCCAGCCCCGGGCCTGTCTGTCCCCCACCTGATGACTTCAGCCCTGCCCACCCTCCCTCCCTCCCTCTCTCTGACCCCACGGGGGTCCCAGGTCACTGCTGGTCAGGCCTGGATGGTGACAGCCTTCTACCTAGACTCCCCACCTCCCCTGGGGCTTCAGGCACATTCCCTGCCAGCTGGTTTCAACGCCATCTGACCCTGTCTCTCCCCCACTTGCAGCCTGGGTGAGCTGCTCAGGTTGCTTAGGATGGACATGGAGCCCGTGTCACCGCAGAGGAGCCCATGTGGAGGCGCCTCTGCCTCCTCCCCAATCCCACTTGCCTCACTAAACAAAGCTAAGCTGCCCTCCTTTCTGCTTGCTTGCCGCAGTCCCTTTGCACATGATGTTCCCCCCCACCCGTATCTCAGCCCTGCGCTTAGCTCCGACCCCTGCGGCCCTCCCAACACACATGGCCTTGCAGCCACTCACCTGGTGTCAGTGGCCGCTCCACGGCCCCACCGCGTGGCACGTGCTCGTCCTCGGAGAAGCTCGAGTCCTGGTTGGGTTCAAAGTCCTCCTCAGCGGCCATGCACTCCATCAGTTTGCTCACGGCACCCCCTTTCCCCCGGTTCTGAGACAGAGCACAGCCGACCAACGGCTCAGGATGCTGCCCTGGGCAAGGGTCGATGGCCGCGTGGGGCTGCGGGCTGCAGCAGCATCTGCCTCGTGCACGGTGGCCGGCCCTGCATGCCCCCGGCACACTCTCGGTGCTCAGGACGCTCCTTGGGCTCACCCCCTTAGAGAAACTGAGGCAGCATCTGCAGCCCCGTGCAGGGGGCTGGCCACCGAGTGCTGAGCTGAGAGCCCCCGTTACCCCCAGGCCACCTCCTGTGGCTCAGGCGCCCCTCCTCCCCGCTAAGGTGCCTCCCGCGCAGAGCCTGGGGACTGTCGCCTGCCCGAGCCCTAGCCTCGGAGGCAGAGCAGCACGTGAAGGGGCTCGGTGGACTCGGGGTGCGGTCCCCCTGGGAGCCTCACCTCCTTCTTCGCCTCCTTCCCTTTGGCTTTGGCCTTGGTCCTCCTGGTGGTGGCCAGCGCCCCGCCGTGAGAGGCTCTGGCCTCAGCGGGCAGGGCAGGAACACGGGGTGACGGCAGTGTGGCTGCAGAGCCGGCTTCCTTCCCTTTCTTCTTCTGCAGGAGGAAGCCACAGGGGAACCCTCAGAGGGTCCCCCGATTCTGCCCTCCTGGGCCTAGGCCCCTCTGAGCGGGCAGTTCGCCTCCAGCCAGGGTTCCCGCTTCTGGTCCTAACTATTCTGCCACTGCTGTGTAGCCCCTGCTGCCCCTCAACAAAAAGATGAGGTCCACCCGTAGATGGGGTGAGTTCCTCTCCATCCCCCCAACCCCCTGCGCCCCAGTGTACCCCACCAGAAAACCGGGCAAACACGAGGGCTACGTAGACACGTTGACACACAGGCTTTTTTGTTTTTGTTTTTGTTTTTTTGGCGGTGCTGGGGATCGGACCAAACCCAGGGCCCGACACGTTCTAGGCAAGCGCGGTGCCACCGAGCTACGCCACCAGCCCTGTGTTTAGTTTTTCTAAATACAGGTGCAAATAAACAAATGGGAAGTCTCGCTTGGAACGACGCCCTCCGAGCTGATGTGCAGGGCTTGCTCCTCTTTTGCTGCAGAACAGCTGGGAGATGGGCCATGGTGCAGAGGGACTGGCGTGCATTTAACCAACCCCGAGAATCGCACCTCTAGGCTTTCCGTATCTTGTCACTCTTCCGAGGGATATAAAGACAAACAAAAACCCCCACCAATGACGCCTGAAGGACACATTCCTAGAAGGGCATTTAGAAAGGCCTAGCTACTGCCCAAGTCATTCCAAATGTCTGTGTTATCGCCAGGGCCTCCCCACCCAATGGGGAGTCCCACGTAGAGAAACAGGCGCTCCTCCCCTCGAGGATGAGCTGAAAACTGACCCACATCCTTTAAAAACAGGCCTTGTAGAGCTGGGGGCAGTGGCACACGCCTGTCATCCCAGGAGGTACAGGCAGGAGGACTGTAGGTTCGAGGCCACAGGCAGCCTGGGCAACTTAGCAAGACGCTGTCTGAAGGTAAAAAGTGAAAAAGGGGCCAGGCTCGGTGGCACACGCCTGTAATCCCAGCGGCTTGGGAGGCGGAGGCAGGAGGGTTACAAGTTCGAGACCAGTGGCAGTCTGCGTAACTTAGTGAAACCTTGTCTTAAAAAGTAAAAAAAAAAAAAAAATGGTCTAGGGGTGCAGCTCAGTGCTCCAGCACTTGCAGAGCACGAAAGTGCGAGGCCCTGGGTTCAACCCTCAGTACTGAGCCCCGCAATAATGTATGATAACAAAAGAAAAAAAATGCAGGCATGCAAACAGCCTCGTGGATCAAAGCAAAGAACTGGCAACAACCTGGGTGGCAGCAACTGGTCACCGAACCTGCTGCCTCAGGCTGGGTGGGGCTCAGTGGTAGAGCATTTGCCTAGCATGGAGGAGGCCCTGAGTTCAACACCCAACACCGCAGAAAGGAATGAGGGACGGAGGGAGGGAGGGAGGGAGGGAAGGAAGGATGGATGGAAGGACAGAAGGGAGGGAGGGAAGGAAGGAAGGCAAAGGAGAGAAGGAAGGATGGATGGAAGGACAGAAGGGAGGGAATGAATGAATGAATGAACTGGGGCCTCCAAACACACAGATCCACGCCTGTAATCAGAACTACTAACACAGGCTGGAGATTTAGCTCAGCGGTAGAGCACTTGCCTAGCAGGTGCGAAGCCCAGGGTTTGATCCCCAGTACCAAAAAGAAAAAAACAAGAAGAAAAGAACTAACATGACATTCTGAGCAACAGTGGATGGCATGGGAAAGCAGAGGCTGACACTTGGCAGGAAATGTCTACACTACAGCCGGAATGATCCAGCAGCTATGGGGGTAGGGCAGAGGTGTGGCAGCTTGAAGCTTCTCAGAAGAGATGGGGGTGCAGCTCAGTGATACAGGGCTTGGCTAGCATGTGTGAGGCTCTGGTATCACCAAAAGAAGCGGGAGTGGGGGCATAAAAATAACAAGAGACACGTCAAACACAGATGATGAAAACCAGGAAGGAGGAAAATTAAGGCAGAGAAAAAGATAATAGTGGACAGACTGTTACCAAGACAACAACAGAAAGCAAAACATCCACATCGAACATGAGCTGCAAAACAAATAGCGCTGAAGAGACAAAAAAGGAAATGTTCTGTGGGCAAGAGGTAAATAACACGTATGCGTTTTCTTATTTCTGGTGCATGCTTTTGTTGTTGCTGTTTGGGGGGTTGCTTTTTTGGAGAGGTGGATTTCAGTACTGGAGGTTGAACCCAGGGCCTCGTACGCACTAGGCAAGTGCTCTACCACTGAGCAACACCCTAGCCCCTTTTTTAGTTTTGATTTTGAGACAAGGTCTCGGTTGCAAAGGCTGTCTCTGGCCTTGAGCCTGAAATCCTCCTGCCTCAGCCTCCTGAGTAGCTGGGATGACAGGCATGAGGCCCACAGCACCCCACTTTTATTTTTATCTCTTTGAGGCAGGGTCTCACTACGTAACCCAGGCTGGCCTTGAACTTGAGCTACTCCTGCCTCCCAAGTGTTGCGAATACAGGTGTGTATCGCCATGCCGAGAGACCTTTTTTCTTTGTAAGTTAATTACCTCAGGTATTTTATGATAGCAAAGGGAAGCTGACTAGCATAAGGTCCTAGGTTTTATTTGTTTTTCCAGTCCTTGGGGGTTGAACCCATGGCCTTGCACATGCAGGCTCTGCACGTGCTCTACCAGTGGGCTGCACCCCCCGCCCATTTTTTACTTTTTAACTTGAGACAGGATCTGGCCAAGTTACGCAGGCTGCCTCTGGCCTCCACCTGTGATCCTCCCGCCTCCAGCTCCCGAGTTGCTGGAATCACTGCGTGAGGGGCCCAGGTATTTACTCAGAGGTAAAAATGTTACTCTGGGACAAAGGGCAAGAGAGGAGGGGTCTCTGGAAAGCCCCTCCTGGCGCCCTGGGTTCTACATGCTGGGTCTCAAGCAGATGCATGGCTAACGGAGATTCCACTTCCCAAGGCTGGAGGCCCCGGGGAACCCTCCCTTGGCCCAACAGTGATAAGCGCCTACCTTCCTGGGGTCCTTCCTGTCCTTGGCGCGGCCGGTGTCCTTGCGTGGACTTGGGGCACCGCCCTTGCCTCGGCCCGCCTTGGGGGCCGGCGTGGCTCTGCTGGGCGCGGGGGCTGCAGCCGAGGCGTCGTGAAGGAAGATGCGCTCGCTGCGGCGCCGCGTCCACGGGTCGTCGTCGCTGGCCTCAGGTCCCGCCTCAAAGCCAGGCTCCTTGGGGCCCCGCAGCTTGCGGGCTTTGCGCCCCTTCTCTGCGGCCAGCTTCGCCTTGTCGGGGCTGGTGGGGCCGGGGCCGCGGGCGCCTGGCACGGGGGCAGCCAGGGGAGCACCCGGCTCCCCCAGGCCCTTCTTGGGCCGCAGCAGCGCCGCGGGCGCTGGCTTGCGCACCTTGACCTCGCTCTCCGAGTCTGTGAACTCGAACTCCGTGCCTGGACGCGGGAGGAGGCAGCACAGGGAAAGTCACACTCCAAGAGGAGGCGTCCTCCTGTTTCCAGGAGGAGAAACTGAGGCTCTGCCCCGGCCCATCCCCACTGGCCTGCTCCTGACCCCTCACCCCAGGGCCTTCGTGGGGACTGAAGGGCCCCGGGCAGCCTGAGCGCCTCAGATGCCCGGCAGGTAAGCAGGGCGGGGCACACCTGCAGGGCAGCAGCTGGGGAGGGCAGGGACTGTCCAAAGGAAAGCCCCTGGTCACCCAGGCCTTCCCCTCCTGCTTCCTGCTGCCCTTCTCGGCCCTGGGCCCCAGGTCACCCAGGCCACGCCTCCTCCTAGAGGCGGGGCCTCAGCAGTAGCCACAGGCCCGGAGCTCTCACTGCAGGCGGCTCCGGCTCCGTTTCCCTCCCTCGGTCCCAGCCCCAGCTCCTGGGCCCTGGAGACAGACACCCTCCACCTGCAGAGCCACCAGCTCGAGCCCCAGGCCGCCTGGCCTCCACCTTTTTCCTTTGGCTTGGGAAACTCCTAAGGCCACTGTGGTGAGCCCCCACACAGGGTTTCCACCTGGGCCTTGCCCATCCCTGCCTGCCCCGCCCCTGGGGTGGCTCCCTGAGCTCCTGGGGCCTCCAGTGTCCCACAGCTCAAGCAGGGCACATGGCCAGCGCCCAGGAGAAGCATCCAAGTGGGAGGTTTGTGGCGCTTCCCGCTGGGACACGGACCAAAAGCTGTGTTCACGCCACAGGCCTGCGCCCGGGCAAGAGACATCTCCAGTCACAGGTGGGGTTAGCAACCCCACAGCCCGCCCCTGGCCTGCCTTGGGTCCCCCAGAACACCAGCCAAGGTGCCTGGGGCCCAGTAATCCCATCCCTGCAGCAACCTGTCCACTGGGGTTCCCAGAGAGGCCTGGCCCCAAAGAGCCAGCCACAGGGACAGGGATGGGCAGGGCACATCAGGCGCAAAAGAGTCACGGTCCCCTTAATTCATCTTTTGATAATAGACTTCCCGCTGCAACACACAGGGAGGAAGCTGAGGGCTCCAGTGACCAAGGAGGGTGCAGGCTGGAGAAGGCAGGCTCGAGGCTTCTGCTCTAGGTAGACAGGGAGGACGCTCCACCCGATGGCAGCCCCCTGCAGAAACCTCCAGAACACCTGGACATCCAGGTCTGCGGCAGGTGTGGGGAGCTGAGCGGACAGACAGCTCACTTGGAAGGGGAGCCTGGAGCCACAGAGTGAGACCATGTCCCTGCACCTTCTGTCCTGGTTCTGAGTACAACAGGGAGTGTGTGGCACGCATGGAAAAGCAGTGAGTCCTTCTGACCACGGAAAGCAGGAAAGAGAAGCCAGGAAGCAACATGGAAGGGAGTAGAAGGAGGGCAGAAGCCGTGGCTCATGCCTGTCATCCCAGCGACTCAGGAGGCGGAGGTAGGAGGGTGGCAGGTTTGAGGCCAGAGGCTGCCTGTGTAACTTAGCGAGCTCATCTCAAGACAATGCCCAGCACACAACCTAAAAATCACACGACAGATGAAGAACCAAGATGGCAGACAACATTCTAGAGGGAAAAGAAAGCCAACTGTGCCTGACCCCAAGATGAAGCTGGCACTGGAACTAGCAGGCAAAGGTTCTCTGGAAAATGCCTCAGCTATCCCCAAGGAAGTAAAACAAAACCTGTTTTCAATGCATGCAAGTTTCACTAGAGAAATGAAAGGCAGCAGCAGAGAAATAAAACAACTGTAAAGAACCGAATGGGAATTCAAGAACTAAAAATTACAATTTTGGAAATAAATTCACTAAAGCGACCAAAACAATCAGACACTGAAAACCCTATGAATAGCAGAGAAACACTGTCAGAGGTAGTGCCGGAAAATGAGCCCCCCACCCCAGGCTAGAAGCCACTCAAGGAAGCACTCTGGGAAAGAGTTGCCTCCTCAAACTACAGTCAATCTTAATGATGGAATGGAGTGAAGCCCCTGGGACCTCCTTTTGCCAATGCGGCACAACTCAAAATGAGAAGAAATGGTGGCTGCAACAATGGGCTCAAACATAAAAAGATCATGTATATGACACCCTGTCAGGGAATGTCAGAGAAATAACAAAGAGTAGAAATCAATGAAATGAGTAACTTCTAGCCAGACTCATCAAGAGAGAAGGCACAAATTACCTGTATTGGGAATGAAAAAGGAAACATCACTACAGACCCTGAGGACATGCCTATTATAAATAGGGTCAGTGTGAGTAGGATTTGACTCAACGGCACCCAGGAACAACAAAGGGATCTGAGAGCTAAACAGATTAAGAGAAGTGAGTTAAACAACAAAACAACAACAGAAGGGACCTGTCTGATTGTAACAAACAGTAGGAAAAAATACTTGACACTTAATTGAGGCTGAGGGACAGAAATGTGCACATATGAGATGTTATGTGAACACCTAGCCACATCAACACAGACAAGTGTGTCCAAGGTGTGCTAGAGCCACTGTTGACAGCCAGAGGGAAGATACACCTGGAGAGCCCCTAGACAAACTGGCCTGCCAAGGTGTGAATCCAGAGCGGTGCTTGTTGTTGTTAGGTGCCGTCGAGTCAGTATCCGACTCATAACGACCCTCATAGGGTTTTCAATGGCCGAGTGCTTCGGGATTGCCTTGGGAGTGGATTGCCAGGCCCTTCTCCCATTTTTACGGTGCTGGGAATTGAACTCAGGGCCTCAGAGACTACAGCGCAGCGCTCTACCCACTGAGCTAAATCCCAGCCCGAGGAGCAGTGCTAGTGGCCCGTATCTTGAAAGCTTGGTCCCAGCATGGCGCTACTGGGAAATGGTGGAAACTGGAGGAGGTGGGACCTGGTGAGAGGAAGTTAGGCCACTGCGGGGTGTGCCCTCAAAGGGGATTATAGCATACCAGTCTTTTCCTCTTTCCCTTTAATTTCCCTGCTGTGCGACACATAGCTTCCTCTGCCACATGCTCCCACTATGATGTATTTGTGGGGGGGGGGGGGTACTGGAGGCCATATCTTGCAAGTGCTCTACCATTAAGCTGTAACCCCCAGCCCCTTTTTTATCTTGAGACAGGATCTCACTAAGTTATGCAGGCTGGATCTGACTTTGAACTCATGATCCTCTTGCCTCAGCCTCCCAAGTCACTGGGATTAAAGGCGTGCACCTGGCAATTTTTAAAAATTTTAAGACATGGTCTTGCTAGGTTGCACAAGCTGCCTATGGGTTCAAACTTGGCAATCTTCCACATCACCCTCTCAAGTCACTAGGATTACAAGGCATGCACCATGGCACTGAGCTCAAACTTGTTATTTTTAAAAATAACAATCTAAAAAGGTAGATTTAAACCCAATCATATGAACAGTTACATTAAATATTACAGATTAAACTTTAAAATGAAAATACAGAAAGGACAGAAAGGACAAAAAAAGACTGAACTATATGCCATCTGCAAGAGACTCACCTTAGTATAAAGATGAAGATAAATAAGAGTGAACACTGGGAAAAGATATACCATGCATATAGTGAGTGTAAGAAAGCTACAGTGACTATGTAATGCCAGATAAAATGGATTTCAAAACAAAACATACTCCAAGAGGTAGGAAGAAACACTTCATAACAATGAAGAGGAAATCATAATGATTAAAAACATGTATGTGCCCAATAATACATGTGTAGATACATAATAAAACAACAACTGACAGAATTAAAATGAGAAACGAGAATTCTACCAAGAAAATTTAATACCTAGCTCTAAGAAACTAAAAAAAAAAAAAAAAAAAAAAAAAAAAAAAAAAAAAAAAAAAAAAAAAAAAAAAAAAAAAACCAGCAAAGACATATAAAATTGATCACACTGGCATGGTTGATATTTATACAACACTATACATAATGACATTGGGAGAAGGACCCGGCAACCCACTCCCAAGAAATAATCAGCCATTGAAAACTCTATGAATAGCAGAGAAGCACTAACAATAGTGTTTCACCTGTTGTACATAGGGTTGCAATGAGTCGGACATTAACTCGACAGTACCTAACAACAAGATACCTAATGACATCAGAAAACCCATTAAGTGTACACAATACATTTACTAGCAAGCGCCATATATCTTCAATTTTATTTTATTTTATTTTATTTTATTTTTTGTACCAGGGGTTTGAACCCAGAGCATTGCACATACTTTGCAGGCATTTGCCACTGAGCTGAACCCCCAGCCCCTTATTTTTTGTTTTGAGATAGGGTCTAAGTTACACAGGCTGCCTTTGGCCTTGAATTTGTGATCCTCCTGCCTCTGCCTCTCAAACTGCTGGGATTATAGGCATGCACCATCATCCCTGGCTTATCCTCAATTTTTTTTCTTAAGTTAAAAGATTGAAATTACAGAGTATGTTCTCCAAACACAATGGAACTCAATTAGAGATCAATACAATAACAAGGCAACTTCCCTCAAATATTTGGAAAGTAAACAGTATCTTTCTAAATAATCATTAGGTCAAAGTAGAAATCACAAGAGAAACTAAAATATTTCTTGAATAATAATGAAAATTCAATGTATCAAAATGTGTGAGATGCAACTAAAGATAACAGAAGTTTAGAGTTTTCAATGCCTCTGCTGGAAAAGAACAAGGTCATAAATGAATGACTAAGCGTCTGCCTTAAGAAAGAGGAAGTGGTTGCAAATTGTTGTTGTTGTTAGGTGCCATTGAGTCAGTATCTGACTCACAGCGACCCTCATAGGGTTTTCAATGGCTGACTGTTTCGGGATTGCCTTGGGAGTGGATTGCCAGGTCCTTCTCCCATTTTTATGGTGCTGGGAACCGAACTCAGGACCTCTGAGACTGTAGCACAGTGCTCTACCAACTGAGCTAAATACCAGCCCAGTTGCAAATTACACCCAAAGAAAACAGAAGGAAGGAAAAATAAAGACCAGAAATCAATGAAATGAGTAACTTCTAGCCAGACGCATCAAGAGAGAAGGCACAAATTATCTGTATTGGCAATGAAAAAGGAAACATCACTACAGACCCTGAGAACATTGAAAGTATAAGAAAGGGATAATTTGAACTATGCTAACAGTGACAATCTAGAGTAACTGCCTGTCTAGGGAAGCAGGAATAACTAGTGCAAGAGCCTGAAGGCATTAGGACAGCTGGTGGTAACTTTAAGGTGCAGGGTGGGGGCTCTGGACAGGATGCCTGCAGAGGGACAGAAGGTGGTATCTAAGCAGAGGGCAGAGAGCAGCCAATTCTAAGCACAGAGTTTGAGGAAGAGTCCCATAGCTACTTCCATGGGAAGCTGAGGAGAGGAGACGAGTCTGGAGAGAAGGGATGCCCGGAGTCAGGGCAGGCTTGTGGGTGAGGGGGCAAGACAGGGAGGAGGAAGGCAGTGCCAGGGGCTGGAGGTGGCACAGAGCAGCCATGGGGCTCTGGTCCTCGAGCCAAGGGCAGTGAGGGCAGGTGGGCAAGGAGCAGCAGGGTGGCACCACGGCGCCCCTTTCCCTGTCCCAGCCCCTGCCAGGAGGGCGCCTCTTCTGGCTGAAGAGACCAAATGGGGGCGGGGCATCAGCAGGGACACAGAGCCCTGCCACTCAGACATGACCAGACCCACAGACAGGAAGGAAGCAGGGCTGCAGGCGTCACAGACTCGGGTGGCCTGTCGGGGGAGACCAAGGGGGAACCCGCACCTGGCGATCCCCGACTCCTCCAGGCCCCAGCCCCACGCCCACGAGGAGGCTGCTCTGCCCGGCAAGCTGGCCTTCTGGACCCCACCCTCCAGAGTCCCGGATGTGACCCCTGCCCTTCCTCTTTCTCTTCTCCCTCTCAGCCTGCACCCACCTCTCTCACGGCCAGCCTGGCGGCTAGCATGGCCTCCGATGCCCAAGGCTGGGTGAAGGAGGCAGCTCTTTTCGTGGCCGTGGGGCACCTCCTGGGAGGGGGTGATACCAGGCCAGGCCGTATGACCGGCTCAGCTCTGCTCAGGACAGGGCTGGCCCATGGGGCAGGGCGCCACGGCTCCCGAGCTCTGCTCTTTCCCGTCTCCGAGACTCAGTTTCCCCATCCGCTAGAGGAGCCCCTGCCAGTGACACTCACCCATCAGGCTCTGCCGTTCCTCTTTTTTCCGGGCCTTCTGCTTGGCCTCCAGCTGCACCACCGACAGGGATGGCCCCACCGTGGGGCTGGGGAGGGCGCTGGCTGCGAAGCGAGCCAGCAGGCCCAGCCCGCTCTCCTCCAGGCCCGGCGACAGGGCCCGCTCCCGCACGCCCAGCCTGTAGCCACCGCCACCAGCCTCGTCCTCCTCCTCCTCCGACTCTTCCTCCTCGGACCTCTCATCTGGCATGCAGAAAACAGGGGACAAGTCAGGGCCCCAGCCCGGTGTGCGCCGCCCCCCGCCGCCCCTCCTGCCACCCCCTGGCTGGAGCACCCACTGGGCTCCAGCCTTGCCCTCCATCCTCACCATGGGCTCTGGGGGAGGACCCAGAACCACCCCACAGTCCCACTCGTGGCCTGAGGCCTCCACCAATCGGAGCCCGGCACGAGGGCATCCTGGGCAGCCCAGAGCGGGGCAGCAGCTCTGGGTGTCGGGGTGGCCTTCTGGGTGGGCAGCACCGACATGCACCTGTGCTGTGGGCAGGGGACAGACACACAGACGAGGACGGGAGACAGCGCTCGCCACGGCCTCACGCACACACACACACACCCCAACAGAGACATGGAGGCTGAGGAAGGAGGCAGGAGGGGAGGAAAAGGAAGTGAAAGGGTGAGGCTGAGGCCCAGGCTGGAGGTCTGGGCAAGGGGCCTGTGGCTGGAGGGCAGTTTGGCCCCCCAGGGGCCTGAGAGCTGGTGGCAGGAGAAGGTGGAGCTTGGTCTCTTCCTAGAAAGTGGGGCCACCCCACGGTTGAAAGGCAGAGCAAAGCTCTGGAGTCCAATGTCCCCATGCTGGGGAGCCTGGGAGCAAGGCCCTGCCTTCTCTGAGCCACTGCTTGCTCATCTGTGGCACGAGGAAACTCTCCTACCTACCGGCTGTAGTAGGGCAAAGTGCTGCCAGGCCACCCCGGTCGTCTACAGAGGAACTGAGCTGTCCCCACTAATGCGGAGCCCCAGCTGCCTCTGGCCCTGGCCTCACATATGGCCCTGGGTTGGGCCAGCTTGCCTGCAGCAGGAAGCCGAGGGCTCAGGCAGCACAGCAGGCCTGCTGTAGAGGCCCAGCCTGGGCTCTGCTGGGTGGAAACAGCTGCCCCGGGCTCTGGGGAACCCCACAGGCTGCGCCTGAACCCAACTCTCATGGGAAAGAAACCATCTTGAGGTCCAAATTGGCTTCTGCCCTTCACAGGGTGGGTCACAGCCAAGCAAAGGAGAAGGTGCCCCCGGTGTCTGCCTGCCTGCAAGGCCCAAGCCTGGAGCTGCTGGCCAAGGGCCGGGCCCAGATGGCCCTGTTAGATGGCTCTGTTAGTCAAGAAGTGGTAGGCCACAGCTGAGTGCAGCGGCCCACACCTGTCATCTCAGCAACTCTGGAGGCTGAGGCAGGAGGATTGTAAGGTCGAGGTCAGAGGTAGCTGCATAACTCAGAGAGACCCTGTCTCAAAATGAAAAGTGAAAAAAATTAAAAATGGGCTGAGGGTGCAGCTCAGTGGCAGAGCACTTGCAGAACGTGTGTGAGGCCCTAGGGTCAACGCCCAAGTACCGCAGGAAGGAAGGAAGGAAGAAAAGGAAGGAAGGAAGGAAGAAAGGAAGAAAAGAAACAGAGAGGAAAGAAGGAAGCGAGGGAGGGAGGGAAGGAAGGGAAGGAAAGAGAAGAAAGAGAAGTGCAGGTCACAATCACCCTGGGCTAGGGGGAAGATGGGG
>VMDO01021291.1:0-35716 GCA_007922755.1 Pedetes capensis
TATTGTGTCTAATTGTCCCGCAAGACTCTGCCAGAAAGGAGCACTCTGTCCACGTGGGGCTCAGCCTCCTCCGCAGACCTCACCTTTCTCCACAGTGCGGTGGGATGACTTAGTATCCCCTCTGGTGTGTCTGGGGTCCAGGCATATGTGTGCCCGTATGTCTGTGGAGATTGCGTCTGCATGACTGTCCCGCCACAACGGGAAAGAGGGAGCCGCGTTTCAGCTCTGGATGTGTACTGCTGGCACTGGTTTCCCACCGCCACAACAGGAGGGAGGGTGCGATTCCATGCTGACTCACCAGAAAACTTGCAGTTTGTGTCCCGCGGGCAGGGTGACAGTGTGATGTCAAGGTTGCATGCTGTGTTGGGTCCGGCTCCCCTGGGTGTGTGGACAAAGTCCCCTCCGAGTCTCCAGGATTCTATCCTGCCATCTTGTCCTGTGCTGTAGTCGAGCTTGGAATTTCACTGCTGGTGGTGAACTGCTCTGCCAGTTTCCGCCGAAAAGGAGCTCCCCGGCCACGCGCGACTTAGCCGCCTCCACAAGCCCCCGACCTCTCCGCAGCACAGTGGGGTGATTTGGGCTCACCTCTGATGTGTCTGGGATAGAGGCATATGTGTGCCCAATTTTCTGTGGAGTTCGCGACCGTAGGCCTGACCCCGCAACAGAAGGGAGGGGAGCCTCATCTTAGCTCTAGACGCGGATCGCTGGCACCGGCTTCCACGTTTGCTCCGCGGCTGCTATGGAGGGCGTTTGTGGGCCCCCTCATGGTGACTCACCTAGGATCTGCAGTCTGTGTCCTGCAGGCGTGGTGAGAGTGTGCTGCCAAGGTTGCACTCCGTGTTGGGTCTGGGCCGTGGGTGCGTGTGCGCGAAATCCCCTCCAAGTCTCTGGGATTCTATCCTCTGTCTGTGTGATGGCGAAATGGCAGCGTCCTGCTGCTGGCCACTGTGTAGCTCCTCTGAAGCCTAATCCTTGATTTCAGTGCACACCTAGTTTCATTCTCTATCTCTCAAACTAAATTATCTCTGTTTCTATTTATTCGATTGGCTTTTTTAAACCCCTAATCGAGGCTTCTTATTGCTCCGGAACAGAAGGTGTGTGTTATCTGTCTGCCATCTTGACTCTACCCCCTACCTATGATTACACTTTCTGAATTTTCAGTTACCTGTGATCTGAAAGTATTAAATAGAAAATTTCTGAAAAACAACTAATAAGTTTCAAACTGTGCACTGTTCTGAGCAGTGTGAGGAAATTTGGGGCCTTTACCCTGTGTTCCACCTAGGATGTGAATCACGTTTCCCCTAGTATATTCAGTGTGTACATTCTGCCCCTCAATTCCTCACATAGTAGCCCTTATTTATCAGAGCAACTCTCATGGTATCGTACATGCACATAGGGTTCAGTATTGTCTATGGTTTCAAGCATCCACTAGAGTCTTGAAGCATTACCCATGGATGAGGAGGGACTACTGTGTATTAACTGTGCATTCTTCTCTCCCTTTCCATTGAAGCCTTTTTATATAGGTTAATAATGATAATTTGGGCCTGTCATCTGATTCCTTCTCATTAAAATTGATTATCCATTTTCTTGCAAGGGAGGCATATGTATTTAGAGATTGTATTGTTACATCTCCTGCTTAAAATTCTTAAATTATTTTCCAAACTCTTATAAAAGACTTACAATTTTGCTCTGTGTATCTTGGTAGATGGGGAGCATGTCAAGGATCTGTAGGTTCTGGAGTTTAATCATCTATTTGCTTTACTCATTCAATAAATAATTATGAATTCCTGATATATAAAAAGACATGGTGCTGTGCCCAAAAAATTCATTGTTCAAAATGGCAGATAACATGAGAAACTCCCAGGGAAACTGTGCTCCCAGATGAGGGATTGATGGAGGTGGAGATATTACATTTGTAACTATGATAAAGGGCACTGTCATACAAAATGAAATCACCTGCCTTGCTCTCATGTCATATTGGCATAAGTGCAAGTTTGGTTTCTCAGACCCAGCAAAAATGGGTTAGATCCATTTTTGAATCTGTAAAATGACAGTTTCCCTTAGTCCAACACACATGTAAGTGAATTAGATATCTTTCATTCTTCTGGGAATGGCTTAGCTTTTCCAACACAGGAGACACTACTCTGTGAGACTGAATTTGTCTCAAGCTCATTTTTTTCACACCATTCTCAAAGTTCCTAGAAAAGAGACTGCAAATAGCCAACATAATTGCAGACACTGTGAGTTAAAACACCACTTTCAAAAGTAATGTGGGTATGCCCTGTAGATAGAATTATGTTCAAGGTTTTTTTTCCTTTTTACACTCAAACCATGTCCTGTGGTACCTAATATATTTCTAGTATTTGAATCACTTCAGAGATTTTCTTGGGCATGGAGGTAGGTAAAGTTAAGTACCTATCTATCAGCTATCTATCTATCTAACATCTATCTATCATCTACTATCCTCTGTCTATCTACTACAGTTTGGATCTTGAGTGATGCTCAAAAGCCCATGTTTATAGTTTTGTTCGCCAGGCTCTGGTGCTGTTGGGAGGTCATGGTACGTTTAGAAGGTGGGGCCCAGTAGAAGGAATTTAGGTCACTGGAGTGTGCCCTTGAAGGGGATATTGAGACCCAGGCTTCTCATGCCTCTCTTTTTGCTTGCTAGTTGCCATGAGCTGAGCAGGTCTTCCCCACCACATGCTCATGTCATGATATATTGTGTCACCACAGGCTCAAAGAAATTGGGCCAAGTGAAGATAGACTGAAATCTTTGATAAAGTCAATCAAAATTAAACTGTTTCCTTCATTAAGTTGATTTTCCCAGGCAGTTTGTCACAATGACAGAAAGCTAACACACTATCTGTTTAGTCATTAAAAGAAAGAAGATATGTGTTACCAATAAAATGAGAAAGATGGAAAGAATAATAATTTATATAGAAATAAAGCCACATACAGAAATTAGGAAAAATAAGAAACTAGAACTAAACTGAAGTAAACATGAAGACTTTTTTTAGAAATGAAAATCAACATGTACTTAGGAACTAGATCATTCATCTGAACAACACATAAATATGGATTCTACTCAAAAGACAAAGTTTTGTAGACATTCTAAAAGAGAATGTAATAAGAAAAAACCAATGGAAACAGTTTACACTTGGAAAATAAATATTTATTCAAGGGAGTGAATTGAATACTTTATATAAAAAATGTGGTTCGATTAGAGAACCTAGAGGCAAAGTTTCATATTAGAAGGTGATTTTGTGAGTAGAAGAAATGTAAATTGTACAACTTCCTAATGGGCTACTCTTACAATTCCTAAATTTGACTATTGGCTCCATTGGTCTTCTTCCCCTTAGGAGTTCCTGAAACACATTTCTCAGATTCAATAGCTTCTGTTTTCTTCTTACTCTCTGGACATTTTCTGGTCATTTCCATGTTTGTATCTTGATTGTTGAATTTCCTTGCTCTGAATTTTTACTGTCAGTGAGTTTCTTCAAAATTTTATTGAAACCACATTTCCTTATTGAACATATTGGCTAACTTTATTTTGAATATACCCTATGAGGTGGTTCTGTGTTCTCATTCCTTTTACTTCTGTTTCATGATACCTTCTACTTACATCCATTTCTCCATAGCAACTACTACAATGCTGGGTATAGAAGTGACAAATGATCTATTTTTCCACATTGTTTACTTCAATATGGGGGGCATTGTATCGCATCCAAAAGAAGGAAAGCTATTCCCAGGATCAGTGGAGAATATAAATATATTTGAATAAATGAATACATTAAAAAGGAAGAAAGGAAAAACAAGAAGGAGAAGGTAACACATCTCATTTTGTTCCTCTCTCTTTCTGATGAGTAATTAGATATGAAGAAATGTTCTTGAACTTTTAAATTTTCTATTTAGCACTATAAAGAACTAACACAGACCCCTAGAGGGATTGAGAAGATTACTGTTTCTTTAAATACTTCAAAATACCAAAGAGCAGTTTAATTTCCAGCTTATTTTATCCCTAAAATGTTATTTTCTTTTTACATCTGGAAACTTTGCTCATCATTTCATTTCATGCACTGATTTATAGTTCAAATTATATTACCTCTCATATATTCTAGTTAGGAAAAAGAAAAAGCTAAGTTATGGTACCTAACCTTAAAGTAAATAAACAATACTGATTATGATTCTTAATATTGTCATTTCTTAACAACTGTAAAAAAAGTGACACTTCATATTTGATGCTTATTCACAAACACTTTTTAAGGTTCACTCCTACCTCCACCCCTTCTGCTCATCTCTGAGCAAGCTCGAAATAAAACCAGGTGTTCTAGGAATTTCAAAGCAGGAAAGATCTGAATTTTTCCAAACCCCAACCCCCATCTCCTACCAACAAACCCCCAGCAACCACTCTCTTTTTTCTGCTTTCTAAATCTATTTTGGACTAGATTGGGAAGTCTGCCCTTATTTCTCCAAAAGCCATAGTACTGGAATAAAAATCTCTTCATATCCTCTATGTGTATAATTATTAGTCTTGACATCAAAATCAAATTTTGGACAGGAGTCCATCTCATTTCTGTGGAGTGATAGAAAAATGAGCTTTCTTAACTTCTAAAATCCCAATAGTAATAATTTATACTTTTGTTGAAATGTATTTATAAGATTTGTAATCAGGTTCCCTTGGCCTACTTAAAAGTAGTCAAAGAAAACAAAAATAAATATTTTCACATATTATAGAATTAAATAATTATATTCCCTCTGTGTTTGAGATCATTATTATAATATTTTCTAAAAGGATTTCTTTCTGGTGAGCATTTTGTTGTTGTTGTTGTTGTTGTTGTTAGGTGCAGTCTGGTTGGTGTCCGACCATAGCAACCCTTCGTATAACAGTTGAAACACTATTGTCTACTTCTCTGCTATTCATAGAGTTTTCAATGGCTGATTGTTTTCTGGGAGTGAGTTTCTAGGTCCTTCTTCCAAATCTACAGCACCTGATGCTCCCACGTGGTCTCCCATGCAAGTACTAACTAGGCCCAACCCTGCTTAGCTTCCAAGATCTGATGGGATCCGATGCCACAGAGGTTAGTATGGCTGCAAGCACTTAGCTTTCATAATAATTATTGTTCCTTTTAGATAATTTATCTTTTACCTCAGGATGCTTTCATAATAGTCTTGTTGTCTTTGGTTTTCTGTAGTGTGTGTGTATTTGTGTGTGTATGATGAATTTGGTTTTAGGTGATTAAGCTTATTAAAATAGAAATGTCATTTCATTCACCCTCTGTCATTATTTATTCAAGTATCATTTTGACCTAATTTATTTTATTGTGTCTTTGTTGCTACTGTTGTTGGTGTTATTAGGTGCTGTCAAGTTGGATTTGACTCATAGCGACCCTGTAAACAACAGAACAAAACACTCCCCAACACTGTGCCATACCTGGCAGGATGTCAGTGCTTCTCTGCTATTCACAGGGTTTTCAATATTTGCTTGTTTGGGGAGTCAGCTCCTGGGTCCTTCTCCTGTTTGTGTGGTGCTGGGAATTGAAGCCAGGGTCTCACAAAGTGCAGAGCAGCACTCCACCAGCTGAGCAAAATTTAGGGTATGCTGGACCTTTTTATTCTTTCCTCCACATATTTTTCATCTCTATGTCTTTATATTTTTATCTCTACATCTCTTTGCCTCATTCTCTGTAATTTGTTCATACAAATAGTTAGGTCACTAATTTCCTGAACTGTGACCAATCTGATATTTTAACACACTATGTTTTTTTTGTTGTTGTTCATATCAATCATTTAGTTTTCAACTAAAATATTCTCATTTACTTTATCTTAAAACTGTGAAATAAATTGGTTAATTTGTTATACATTTATTTTACTTTCCCTTTCTTTTTTGCAACTTTAAATGTATACAAGTCACTTTTTGTACTATATAACTACAATATTCACATTTTTGGTCCGTTTCTTTTTTGTTGGTGGTGTTTCATTAATGACCTCCTTTGATAGTAACATATTTTACCACCCTGTCTTTTCATTTTCAGATATTCAGTAGTTTGCCTTTATTTGAAGATCAGACCCATTAATATGTCACACTATCCATTTGATAAACTTAATTCATCTAACTTTTTATGGCACCTAACAACACCAACAACCTCTAATTTTTCTCTCAAAGTGTTGTATTCCACTAACAGACTTTACTTGAAATTTCTTAAATTTACTAAGGTCTGTAAAGCCTTTGGCTATACTATTTCTTGTTCTGAAAAGGTAAAGCTCTTTCCCTTATTTCTGGACTACTAAATCCTACAGTTCTACTTATAATTAACCTTCTGATGCATAAGACTCTTAAGGAGGAAAAAATTTCCCAAGAAGGCCAGTTATCTCCTTTTGTGTGTGAAAACAAATGTAAAAAAGCTTCTATTATATTCCTAGCCAGATTTGATAGTAGCTGTTTACTTATTTGTAGATATTCCATACTGTTCTCTTAAATCCCAATGGGAAGTTTCTGTTTCACAATCAGTAACAATTGCAGCACAATATCTCACACATGGCAGATAGCCAATGATCATTTACAGTATAAAGAAAAAAGACCATTTTACTACAAGAGCTGTATGGGAATATTTCACTTATGTTTTAGACTAAAAACTAACTTTTAAAATATTCTGTTAAGGTCAATCAAGTAGAAGTTTGTTTTAATTGAAATTGAATCTACCTGATAGCTTAACAAAACCCTCAGTAGGTTTTCTCCCCTAGAGTCACAAATGGCTTCTCAATGACAGTGTCCAAGGTGCTGTAGGTGGACTCTAAGTACTATCACTCTTCTATGTGAAAAAGATATAATATAGAAGTCTATTCTTTGAAAATCTACTTATAAGTTTGGCTCTTAGCCTACATTTGGAACTTAGATTTTCAGAAGGGTTTACACTATTTCTAAAACTGATAACAGGGAATTACCATGTCTAAATTATTTGTACAAACAGTGTGATTTATGCTGAGCATCTGCTTCCCTTCTGAGAGGCCAGGGTTTCTTTGTGTACTTATCAGAAGCTGCCCACATGACCAGATCTTAACAGAGATCTTGAGTGTTGACTCTTTTATGAGTGTCCCGAGTTGGCAATATTTCACAAATACTGTCACAATTCATTTCTAGGGGAATTAAGTTTGTTTTATATGATTGTATTAGAAAAGAAACTCGGGAAACTTGTGCCTCATTTCCCCAGGACTTCACCAGCATATGCCTTTTTCCCCTTTGCAAATTTTTTTTAGATCCATTTGCCACAATAATTCATTGTCACAAAACAATATGCAGAGCTCACCTAGTGAATGGTCAAACTTGAAGCTGGTCTTCAGAATCTAATACCTTCAAACTAACTCTCCTTCAATGTCTTTCTTCTTTTTATCCCTATCTTAATTCACCCTACATCTCCTGTCTGTTCTTTCTACTTCATTTTTATTTCCCTTTTTCTTTCTTTACAGAAGACAGAATTATTTACAAATATTCTTCCTTGAACTTGATTCATTTGCATATACAATCACAGATTCATCTTTGAAAATTCAATGATTTATTCAGTGAAGTTTTAACAGAAATTTACTGCATGCTGAACTCTCTGAATCAAGTATATTAAAAGAGCCCATTTCAGTCATCTAAACCTTACATTCAAGTAAAAAAAAAAACAAATTAGTAATAAGGTAATAACTCTGTTCTGTTTATATATTGCATTCTGATAAACCACCCCAAAAGCTATTGGTTTAAAGCATCAGTTTTATTTTGATTATATATTCTTAATTCAGAAATTTAGGAGGAGCTTAGCTGGGCAATTTGTCTCTAGCTCACCATGGTTCGAGGGGCCTCTTCCACAGTGATTTCTTCATTCACATAGCTGGTGACTCATTGTTCTTTGTTATCTATCTATCTATCTATCTATCTATCTATCTATCTATCTATCTATCTCCCTCTCTCTCATCTCCCCACCTCTCTTTCCCTGCCATCTTACTATCCATGGTCTCGCCATATGGCTTAGGTTTATTGCCATATCCTGGACCTGAGGCAATCACAATTCTTACACAGATGTCACTATCCAAGTGGCAGGAATCACACATTGGCACAGGCCTTATAAGAGATAATCTCATAACTGGCGTTGTGTCAATTCTGTCATATTTTCTTAGCCAGTTATAATGCATGCCTAGATAGATTGAGGGGTAGAAACATAATCTCTACCTCTGTATAGGGATATGGCAAATCACAGTGGAGAAGAGCTTATGGAGTGGGAGATACCATGGTACACATTATGGAATGTGCAAAGTACCACTTCCTGCACTGTGCAGCCAGTGTTATGTGGATTTAAAAATGAGGGTTTTTCACAGAACAGACATTCAAGGCTATGAAATTTAGTAAAGTTTTCCAGGAAGATGTAAACTGAATTTGAAGCAAGGCAGAGTTTATTCTAATGCTGAAGACAGGAAAGGTGAATATGTGCCAGTCTGAGAGTGCACTAAAGTAAAATTCCAAGGTGAGAATGAACACTTGTTAAAATTTCAACAGTTTCTGGAATCACCTTTGATGGGAGAGTAGGTCTCTGGTGGTTAGAGATGAGGCTGACAAAGGTAACAGCATATTCAATGGGCTTTCTACATGATCCTAGTACAGAGGTATGTAGCCTTGTTCTGTAAAGGGCCAGAGAATACATATTTTAGAGTTTATTGACCAAGAGACAAGATCAAGTGGACTGTGTAGGTAATTTTGTAACTATCTAAAGTGAAATCATTTAAAAAGTATAAAAATCATTCTTGACTTCCAGGGCTTTACAGAAACAAGTGATGGGCTAGTGGGCTGGATTTGGTCCATAGGTCATTATTGGCTAACACTTGCAGTAAAAGTTTTGAAATTTAGTCTATTCACAAACATAAAAATTTTTACTTAGGAGGAGCATAGGGTCAGATGTGAATTTTGAAAAGATTAATCTGATATCACTGTGGGGATGGAGGCAAAATTTATGACACTAACTAGTCTCCACTAGATAGGAAGTTGTTGAAACAATCTGAGTAGATATAATTATTATATGAACTAAAGAGGTATTATCAACAAGACTTTATATCTCCTTAGATATGCCCCTAGTAGAAGTGTAGAGAGAAAGGGATTAATCAAGGATAATTTGCCAGTTGCTTTCTTATGAAATTGGACGTTACTTATGAATTTGATGATTCCACTTAAAAAGGACACAAAGAATGAGATGTAGGTAGAGATGATGATTTATGTTTTGAATAGACATAGTTTGCTGTGCCAAGAAACAAACAAATATGGAGATATATTTTATGCAGTTGTTTACTACTTTGTGTTTATATCCCAGGTAGACCCCATAGATAGTGATTAGCATGGGAGTCATTCACCCATTAACAATAATTGAAACAACAAAAATTACTGGGTTTACCAAATGTGAAAATATAAACTGGAATTTAAGAGATTGCATCTTTCCTGCACCATTTTTACATAATTACTTTGTATTTTAGAATTATTTAATTCAGAATATCCCTTTGAGGCCTGCAGCCATAGCCCTGAGGCATCTGATCCCATCAGATCTCGGAAGCTAGGCAGGGTCAGGCCTGGTTAGTACCTGGATGGGAGACCGCCTGGGAACACCAGAAGCTGTAGGCTTGGGAGAAGGACCTGGCAACCCCCTCCCAAAAATCAATCTGCCATTGAAAACCCTAAGCACAGCAGAGAAGCACTGACAATAGTGTTTCCCCTGTTGTACAGAGGGTCACTATGAGTTGGATACCGACTCGACGGCACCTAACAACAACAATCCCTTTGAAGCCTACTTGTAATTCTCTGTGGTAGTAGCTTTATTTTTTAATGGCTTTTATTCTCAGATTTTAACTTGTCATACTTAGATAAGCTTGTCTTTTAGTGATTGATTTAAACTCTTTCATCAAACTTTATATGTTTAAAATATAGTTGCCTATTATCTTAAAGATACTTACACTGTGGATAGTGTTTATAGGAGATCTGATTTTGTTTCCAATATCTTTAGTCTTTGATTGTCTTAAAAGAGTTAATATTTGATTTTCTTAAAAGCTAAATGTTTGATTTATCTTAAAAGATAAAAATTTAAATGGCTTAATCATGATATATAATTAGTTCCAGATTGCAAAGAATTGTATCTTTCTGCATTATAAAAATTATAATAATATGCTCTGTGAGACTGAGAAGAGCCAAACTGTCAGTGTTTATAGTAGCCTTTTTCAAAAAGAGTACAAGTGTAAAAAATACATCACTTGAGTTATCAAAAATATACCCTATTACTTCACCATGTAAAATTACATAAGATCTAGTATTCTACTGAACTGCAATGTGGACATGTAAAATCATATATTTGTATACATTTATTCCTACCATAAATATTGACCTAGAAACTTCTACTAAACTTACAACATAAATAAATATACACATAAATAATCTCATGGGGTCAAGCTTACATTTTATATTATTTTTGCATGTTTGGTTTGATTTTTAGCCTCATTTTGTGATGTGATACTCATGTCATCACTGAAAAGAATATGAAGTAGGTAGGAATCTATGCTATAGAAGATATAAAAGATTCACCAAAGCTTATAGGCCCTGGAAACATTCCCTTTAAGCCTGATTTGAATGTGAAACAAATTATTAACCACTAGTCAGTAAGACATTCGTTGGTAGTTATATATGTTCTATGCTTTAAAGAAGAAGATCAGCACTTACAGAGATGAAAATGAGCTCAATGTTGAGAATAGGAAATCAACTTATCAATTTCCAAAGTTTAATTTTTATAAACAAATGCAACTTCCTACTATGAAGTGCAACTTTTTATGGCAGTGTTCTGGAAAAATTTGCCATTAATTGATTAATAATTATCATTAATAATCATTGAGTGAAAAATCATATAACAGTAAGGTCATTATTTGGTACAATAAAAAATAGATTGACTTGTATTTCTCTATGAAACTAAACGGTATCTTAAGATTTGAAAAGGTCAAACAATTGTCTTAGAAAGTAGTTTATTTTCACTAATCAATACTGTGTATCCTCTGACCAACATCTCCCTAACCTCACTCCACTACTCTCTGCCCCTGGTAGCCATCATTTTATTGTCTATATCTATCTATACATTCAATTTTTTTGACTGATTCCACATATAAGTGAGATCACACAGTATTTTTTTCTATTCCTAATTTCAATTAACATAGTGTCCTCCAGGTTCATCCATGTTGTCCCAAATGACAGAATATTCTTTTTTTTTATAATGTTGAGTAGCATCCCATTGTGTGTGTGTGTGTCACATTTTTATTATCAACTCATTTCCGATAGACATTTAAGGTGTTTCCATTCCTAAGCCATTGTGAATAAGGCCACAAAGCGCAAGGGTATGCAAATATATCTTTAACACACTGGCTTCATTTCCTCAGGATACATACCCAGTAGTGGGATGGCTGAATCGTGGTAACTCTTATTTTATTTTTTAGAGGAACCTTCATACTATTTACCATAAAGGCTCAATTAATTTATATTACTACCAGCAAAGTACTAAAATATTTTTGTCCACATCCTCACTGATACTTCCCTTATCTTTCACCACTTTTATAATAATCAAATAAGTGTAAAGTGAAATCCAATTGTTTTTAATTTTTTGTTTCTCTGATGTGTTAGTAATATCAAGCATTCCTCCATATACCTATTATACATTCACATGTCTTCTTTTGAGAAATATCTATTTGAGTCCTCATTTTTAATTGGGTTATGTTTTTGCTGTTGAGTTATTTGAGTTCTTCATAATTGGAATATTAACCTTTTGCTGGATTTATGGTTTGCAAATATTTTCTCCCATTCCATAGGCTATCTGCTTACTGTATGGATTGTTTCCTAGGTGCTAGTCTGATGACTAGGGCTTTAGAGACTCAGCCTGATCCTGACATGAGCCTCAGTTTGTGGGAGGTGGCCTGGTGATGAAGCAGTCCTGGATCCTAGAGCTTGGGGGTTTGGCCTGGTACCAGAGAGGCCTGAAAGCTCAGTCTTCCTGCACTAGCTTGAGTGTCCAGGACAATACAGCTTGCCCTACTTCTGCCATCTGCTGTCAAAGAATAGGCAGATATCTTGGAAGTGAGAAAGAAGGTATAGCTTAAAGTTTGTAGAAAAGTTGAGCCACGGATTCCTAGGCATTCTTTGTGAATGAAAGATAATATCTAGATAGCAAGGAGAAGCTTGGGCTGGGATTTAGCTCAGTGGGTAGAGTGCTGCACTGCAGTCTCTGAGGCCTGGAGTTCAATTCCCAGCACCCCAAAAACGGGAGAAGGGCCTGGCAATCCACTCCCAAGGCAATCCCGAAGCACTCAGCCATTGAAAACCCTATGAGGGTCGCTATGAGTCGGATACCGACTCGAAGGCACCTAACAACAACAACAAGGAGAAGCTCAATCCAGCAGAAATTTTAAAAATAACCAATGGCACATGAATACACTTACTGTTGATCTTGTTTGAGCTATTGTCATATCAAAACTGATAAAAAAAACTAATGCAAGAAAAGTAATCATAAATTTGGAAAAGAAAATAAATAGTGATTTATTTGTGAGGCTAATTTGCAAAGTGGCTGCAGGTTTGTGGGTTGGAAGACTTTGGAAAAACCCTCAATCAGACCATAATTCTACTTTGTATGAAAATGAACATTGGTGATATCAAGGACAACATTTTAGTTTATTGTCATGACACACTCCTATAATCCCAGCACTAGGGAGACTGAGACAAGAGGATTGTGAGTTCAAGACCAGCCTGGACTACATTAAGAGTTCCAGGCCAGCCTGGGCTACAGTGACACTTTACCTCAAAAAATAACATAAAGTAAAGTAAAATAACATAAAATAGAAAGAACATTTATTTTGGTAAGTGGTATCATTACTGATTTCAGGAGTAATTGTATGCAAGATATATTAAACCAGAAGGATTTTTACAGGTGAATTGTATATGTCAAATGTTGGGACCCTGTTCGGGCACCAACTATGTTGGGCCCCACATTCGGGCGACAAATCTATGTAGGGCGCGCACCTCCCGGTCCGGCCTGAAGGTTCGGACGGGCTGCGGCGCCGCGCACACAGATACTAAACACAATTCATTCGGGACCCTCAGGTGAGGGGCGCAGACTCCCGCGGCCCTCAGGACCCCAGAGGAGACGGGAGAAAGGAAAAGCCTCAGGCGCTTTTGCCTTCCAGGGACAAACACCTGTGTTGGTCGTCTCGGTGGTCAGGAGGAGACAGCTGCCGCTTCCTCGGTGATCAGACGGAGAGCAGGTTCTTTTCTTTGTTGAGGATTGTGACAGGAGAGCGTTTTTTCCTCACCAAAGGTCCGGGGGAGAGCAGCGGGAGAGGCGCTTCTTCATCTGTGGTCCGGGCAGGGACAGGGGAGAAGGCGCAGAAAGGGATGCCAGAAAGGCCGTGCCAAAAAAAGGGGTCGAGCTGCTGCCGCAGCACAGCTCTTTATATAGTTTGCCCATGGAATGGCCTGAGCCAATCAGCTTTCAGTCCAATTGTCCAATCAGGAAGGGTTTTGTACAAACATGCAACCAAGTTACTTTCATTTTCCCTAGATTTCTAACTTACAAACCAGATATTCAAATGCCATTTTCCCAGTTTGGGAGTTTTTGCCAATTTCCTCCCAATTCTTCCCTACATCAAAGTCTTCAGTAGAGACTTTGGTATTTTGGGGGATATCACAGAGAACAAAAATATTCAACAAAGACCTTTAGACAGTCACATACATTAACAGTGTATATCTTAAACAGTGCCGTGGGTTCTTCATCTGGTTGTATGCAAAATTGGTAGATATTTGTTGCTTCATTTATGGTAAGTAAAACTTGAGCAGTAATTATAACCTGCTTTACATATTTTAAGCCTGGTTCAGAACAGTCATTAAGGCCACCTGGATTCTTTTACAGTACTTGTTTCTTTTAGCTCATCAGCCTGGAATACGGAATGAATTGTGATGTAAGATTAAACGGGAAATTCATGTGGAAACACTCTGATTGTTGTAGACTGTTTATTTGTTTCTTCACTGCATAATTTATGAAAAAGTATGATGTTTTAGGTCAAATAAACTGGATGGTGCCATTATCTTGTTGGTGTTTTAAATGAATCCATGACTATAATCATTCCCAATACTTTGTCCTAGGAGCCTATAATTGTGTGTTAGAGATTATTCTTCAAGAGAAAATAAGTATCCTATTAACAAATCTTCATTGATGGTCTTGGATAAATTACATTAATCTGTTTAGTCTCAGTTTTCACATTTTCAAAATGTGGAGAGTGATAAATCTATTTTCTAACAGATTTTCTGCTTATATGAAATGAGCTAGTGAGTGTGAATTTATATTCTGCATCCCAATTCTTTCATCCATTGTATTTCTGAACTAAATCCAGATATCAATATCTTGTGGCAATATCTCATTGTTAATTTTCTCATTTACATTACTACATTTAATTTTTAAATTATTTCATAAACTATTATATTGTGTTTAGGATGTGCCAGATATTAATCTAAGTACTTTATAATTAATCTTTCTAATTGCCTTATATGTTGAATTCTTGTTGTTAGGTGCCATCGAGTTGGGTCCAACTCATAGCAACCTTGATAGGATTTTCAATGGCTGATTGTTTAGGGATTTCTTTGAGAGTGGATTGTCAGGTCCTTCTCCTATTTTTGTAGTGCTGAGGATCAAACACAAGTCCTCAAGAGTGCAGAGCAGCACTCTACCAACTGAACTAAGTAAAGTAAGACCAGGATGAGTTGCCTGGGTTCACACCATGATTCGTGGAACCTGGATTTAAATCAATTCATGTTATTTTGTTTTATTTTATTTGTTTATTTATTTGCTTAGTGGTACTAGTGGTTGAACCCAAGACCTCACACATACAAGGCTAGTGCTCTACCACTGGGCTACACTCTTAGCCCCTTTTTTATTTTTTATTCTGAGACAGGGTTTTGCTAAGTTATGCAGGCCGTCTCTGTCCTTGAAGTCATGCTCCTCCTGCTTCTGCCAACTGAGTCAATGTGATTACAAGGTATGCTTCATCATACCTGGCATTCATATTTTTTAAACATCCCACTTTGCTGTCTTTTGGCCTCTGTGCCTGTGTGTACACATACATGTGTGCATATGTATATGTGTGTGTATCCAGGATATCCAGCAAATGATTTTCTAAAATGCTAAAATACAGGGATGGAGGGATGAAAAGTGAAGCTGGTATATATATTTTCAATACATGCTCAAATGTTGTGTCCAAAAGTTGCTGCCCAAGCCTACTATACACCACAGGAAGTCCTGAACTGTTTCTCAACCTGTAATGTAGTTCGATATGTAGGTAATTTGTGGTCTTGTTAAATGCAGACATCACTTCCATAGGTTTGGAGAGGCTCAAATATCTGCATGTTCAATAACTTCTCGGGTGCTGTTGATAGCATTTGTGCATGGGCCAGACTTTGAACAGCAAAGTTAGAAAATTCTGGAGGGTATAGATAAGAAGGATAGTAATGTTGATGATGCTTTAGGATGATTCCAGCCATGAGTATGCAAGTAGCTTTTAAGGTAAGGGTGATACTGGAGAAATCTGAACACCTCTAGATCTTTTTTTTTCTCTCATAAGGATATTTCACAGTACCTTGTGGTAGCATTTCTCTAAGTTTTCAAGTTTCATTTGATATAACATGGGAATATAAAATTCTTATCCATCTTTAAATATATTTTCAATATTAGTTTGCAGGTATCTTGAGGTCAGAATATCAATTATATACCTTAGTATTATACAGAGCAAAACAAATTCTAATATTTGTGGTTAAGAAGGTAATTAATAGAAATCTCAGTTTTGAATTCTACTAAGATAGTAGGGGGAAGAAACAGAAGAAATAATATACGCAATAAAATTTGGGAAGGAAGAAGTAAAAATTCATTTTGGATAATTGTAAATGGAGTAGTGAAAGGATCTTGTCAAAATCATTTTAGGCAGTTTCAAGACTCAAAGGAAGCCTGCCAGGGTGAGATGCTTCCCTTGGGACATCCAAGTGATTCAGGAAATTCAGTGACTCCAGAAGTATCACTGCTGTCAAACGTGTGTGACTCATACTCAGAAAAGGGGAGCACTCGCAGTTATCATTTTACAACCTTGACTATCTCATCTGTTGTTAAATTCAAGCTAAATTTCTCTAATGCTTTATTGACAAATAGGCCTCACAACAGTGGAAAGTGAGAAAGAAACAAGACACAGTCTCAAATATCAATGTGGTCACTATCTAGAGGGGGTAACAAATGAATAATCATGATTGTGCAGGATGACTGTTGTAATGGAGGGGCTTCCAGACCCAAGGGGGGGCATGTGCGGGATTGTCCTTCTGCTTGAGTCAATCATGAAAAAAAGGGATCAACAGGAACATGGTCCATCTCCAATCTCTTCCAATCTCCCCCAATAACCTGTTTAGAAAGTTCCTGCTTTAAAGTTGTAGTTGGAAAAGGGGAAGTCAGTAGCAAAGATAGTTTCTGTTTAAATCCAGCCTGCCTGGGTACAATGCAGAGAGTCTTTGGGCTAATCTTGTTTAGAAGAGCATATCAATGACTTTATAAGGATTGGAGATTTTATTAAACTTGACAATGCCTGTTTCATTAATTGATGCAATTATTCTAACAATAAGCATTCATTCATTCTTTTATCAACTACAAATACATTTATTGAATAATCACTAGGATTATATCAACCTGTCATCAAGTTCTGCACAGTTCAAACTCAAAATCACTTCCAGTTAAGACTTATCACTATGAGCCTAAATTTAGTTATTTGAAGAAAATGTAACATTTGTAACAAAAATTTCATGAACTTCCAACACTCTAACCTTTCCAGCTCACCTTTCCTGCTAAGTACTAAAAAGCAAATTCTTCAGTCCAAATAACAATGAAAAAACTCACCAGTCTGTAACAAGCTTCTGAGGCTGTAAAGAAGCAAAACTGAGACTGAATGACTTTGGAATGGTCACATTGCTAATTGGCAGCTGTGACATTTAGAATTTGTTTTGCTTCAGTGAGTTTCTTTTTGAGAAAATGAACTTTTGCAGAAGTGAAACAAATAACCTGAAAGGGTAGAGATTTCACCAAATGGGGAAAAGTCGTCCTAAAGGTGAGTGGGAGAGGGTATGAGAGAAGATGTGCACATAAAAGATTATTTATAAGTAATCTTTTGTCCACCAGTAAAGTAGTAGAGTTCAGTGCTTGGAAGGACTGATGCAGCTGGGCACCATGGTATATATCTATAATCCTAGTGACTCAGGAGGCTGAGGCAGGAGGATCACAGGTTCAAGGCCAGAGGCAGCCTGCACAGCTTAGTGAGACCCTCACAAAATAATAATAATAGCTGGGCACGGTAGCGCACACCTGTAATCCCAGAGGCTCAGGAGGCGGAGGCGGGAGGAACGCAAGTTCGAGACCAGAGGCAGTCTGCGTAATTTAGCGAGACCCTGTCTCAAAAAGTAAAAAAAAAAAAAAAAAAAAATGGGCTGAGGGTGCAGCTCAGTGGTCCAGCACTTGCAGAGCATGCAGGCATGAGACCCCGGGTTCAACCCCCAGTACCACACACACACACACACACACACACACACACACACACAAAAATAATAATAATAATAATAATAATAGTAATAACAACAAAAACAATAATAATAATAAATTAAAAAGGGTTAGGCATGCTGCTCAGTGATGAGTATTTGTTTAGCATACTTGAGTATTCAACTCCACAGTACTGTGAACACACACAAAAGATAGACACTGAAGCTGATTATTTTTGAATCTCAGTTCAACCTCTTGCTAGCTATGTGACCTTCACCTATATACAAGTAGGCACCACATGATGTGCTATTTAGGCTAACAGCTGGTAGCATATAAGATGGCAGTCCATAGGATTACAATGGAGCTGAAAAACTCCTATTGCTTAGTGACATCTTAACCATCATAACATCATAGTGCAATACATTACAGTACTCAACTGTTTGCAGTGATGCTGATGGAAGCAAACCTACTGTGCTGCCACGTGCTCAAAAGTCTAGTATGTACAATTACATACCATATCTAATATTTGAGAAAGATAAACAAACAACTATTTTACTGGTTTATGTATTTACTACACTATACTTTTATCATAATTTTAAAGTGTGTTCCTACTTACAAAAAAGAGGTCCCGTAAAACATAGTGCTGTTACACTGGTGACAGCTTCCTACTTCTTGTGTTTCCTGTAGAGGCCACACTGAGAAATTGACTTATACTATTTAGGTTTGGTTAAGTACATTCTATGATGTTTGCCCAATGACAAAATTGCCTAATGATGCAGTTCTTGGAATATATTAAGCAACATAGGACTATTTAAACTGGATCTCAGATACTCCATCTGAAAAATGCAGAAAAATATCAGACTATCTCATAAATCACTGTGCAGACTAAATGTGTTCTCACATCTTAGAGGGTGTGAATAACATAGATAAATCCTTGTGTTTTCTGAACTCTAATTAATTGTGGCAATGGACTCCAGAAGGACTGCATCTGTCCTGAACTTTGTGATCTGGTGGTAAATTAGGAATCATGGATGAGAAAAGCTTGAATGATCACCTAAGCGATTTGCTGTCCAAGATATAAATTTGGATTCCCAAGAGTGGGGATGAAGTTGTGATGTACATGTTCTTCTGGGTCACTAGAAAATAAATTGCATGGAAGTGAGTGCATATAGCCATACAATCTGGAGCTGCAAGTGGAAACATTTAAAAGACATTTGTAGCACAAAAGAATGAAAGATGAAGAATACAATGTCCTTGCTCTCTATGGTATAATAATGGAGTCCTAAATTATCAGATATGTTAGCTGTCATTATGTTTGAGATCACTTAATCTGGTAGGCATATTTTAAGGATATAGAGCCTAATATTTAGGAGTGTAACTTTACCAAGATCACAGAGTGCCTCATCGAAGGATTGGTAGAGAACCCACAGTTTCTGGCTCTTAGTGCAATGAACTCAGGTAAACAGAGCTGGTCGTAGACAAACTGGAGTGGACACTTAAACTAACTTTACATGTAATTTTCCAATTTCTTTGGTATTTCCTCCCTGATCAAACAGTCTGAATGTCAGTTTTATAGAGTAGACAAAACCAGAAAGTTCCAGAGGCTTGTGATTAGGCAGGGTAGGAAGGCAAAAGTTTACCTGAACCCTTTTAAGGAATCATGGCTGGGCCTGACAATTAAATTGACATATATATTAACAGGAGAAAATCATGCATGACATGGAAGATATCACAAGAAAATAAAGACCCAAAGAAATGGCCAAAGTTTAATAAATTTGCATTAGATTGAATAAAGACAATGGCAAAAAAGTAAATACATTACTTTTGGAGTACTAAAAGAAGATAATAATTATTTTAGCAAAGTTTGTTCTCACACAGGTGTCTCTCTTCTTTGACTCCCTATTGAAGTTTCCCTTTCTTCTGTTATAGGGATGACATTTTTTAGGTGAGAGGATTTTTTTATATGCTGTTTATACGAAGTAAAGGGAGACTGGAATGCATCTATTGTTTTTAAAATTCTTTTAGCCTGATATAGTCCTTAGGCCAAAGTGGCATATTTCAAGGTGGCTTATTCTGCCCCTATCCAGCAGTATCAAGGGATACCACAACAGCGAAAAAGCCCAAGAGTTTAGCCTTCCTGTAGAACTTTAAGTCCTTAAAGCAAACAGATATCAGCACAGCCTCTGGGACCCAATGTAAGACCACCACATAAAATCCATGGTCCAAGGTGACCTTGTAGAGGTCTAAAAAGAAGCACAGCCCCAGAAGAATTTCTGTATTGAACTGTGAATAAATAGCTGGTGTTGCTCCTACCTAGGACAGTAGAATTGTGTGAAGATGTGGGGAAAGGATTTAAACAAGAACCCAGTTGTTAGAGCCAGGCCATAGGATTGCATCAGGGCAAGCTAACAGAAGGATTCAGTCTTAAAGACAGCCTAGGGCTTTTTCCATTTCTGCTGGTTTTAAGGGTAAGTTCTTAAATTGGGGCATGTATGAATTTGTAGTAAGGCTAAAAGTCCACAGCAATGTCAAGTTAAGTGTGTGTGGGCAGTCAGGAGAGTCATTAAAAGTTCAGGGCTCCTCTGGTTGGATGTCCTATGAGCTTATAAACTAGTTAGTTCAGCAGTTCCCAAACTCAATTGCATAATCTTAGAGTTAGTTGGAAATGTTCCTTAGCTCCTAAGGAAAAGGAAAAAGGAACAATTGGGGATCTCTTTCTTCAATCTCTTTTTAACCATTTCATATGGGATTTGACATAAATTTTATTTGAAGGAAAATAGAACTGTCAAACTATTTCAACTAATGTTGAAAAACTATTATTGAATATCATGATATCCCTCTGTCCCATCATTTTTCTCCTGTCTTGAGTCCTAATCTTTGAGTCTTGTTCTAAAAGTGGTGAATTTGTAAAGTTAATTAAATACATATATTCACATGTGAGAAAAGCTTTGTCAACTTATTTATCCATCATATAGCTGTTCATTCTCTGCAGACACTGTGAGTACATGAAGCATATGAGTCACAATTCTGTATGGAGACAAAAATTGAAACAACCCATACTGCATTGTAAGATAAAGTACAGACAGGTGACTAATCATGGAGGACATGGAAGGTAAAACTATAGTGGGACTACGGTGGTACTGGGGGATGATGGGGGCCCCTGAAGTAGAATAGCCCCCTCTTGTCTAGAGGATCTGTTCTAAGAACCTCAGTGAATGCCCAAAACTATAGATAGTATCAAGCTCTCTATATACTATTTTTCTAATATCTACATACCTATGATAAAATCTAATTTATAAATTAGTCACAGAAAGAGATTAGTAACAATAAATAATAATGAAATAATATAATAATAATATGCTAGAATAAAAATTATATGAAAGTGATCCCGTCCCCATCACCTGTCACCTTTCATTTTCTTTGTCTGTCTTTCTCAGTTGTTGTAGGGTGTTTAGCAAATACAGCATGGGTAAGTTGGCCAATGGGATGATTCATGTCCCAAGCAAAACAGAGAGAACGGTGAAATTTCATCATTTTATTCATAATGGCCATTTAAAACTTATGAATTGAGCTCAGTGCTATGGTACACACCTATAATCCCAGTGTCTTGGGAGGCTGAGGCAGGAAGATCACAAATTTGAGGCCAGAGGCAGCATGTATAACTTAGTGAGACTGATCTGAGAATTAAAATTAAAATTAAAATAAAAGATGGGCTGGCAGTGCAATCCAGTGGTAGAGAACTTGTCAACTATGTGCAAAAACTCTGGGTTCAAAACCCAAAGAACACAACAACAAAACAAAACAAAAACATGTGAATTGTTATTTCTAGAATTTTCTATTAACATTTCCAGAATGTGGTTAAATGTGAGAAACTGAAACCACAGTTAAGTGAAACCAAAGATTAGATAGCACTATTGTACATAACACAGGAATAAAAAACCAAAAACAAAGAATGATGTGTCTATCAATCATAGGAGGAGAAATTACTTTTACTCTAAGAGGACAAGGGTACATTAAAATAAAAAATAGAAAGTAATCAATAATGGCCTTTGTTGTTTAGTGCAGTAACATTATATTAGGCTCCTCCTGACTCAAAGCTGTTTATGGAGTGTATGCAAGCTACCCGGAAGGTTGATTTTTTTTTTTTAATGGATCTTATCACCACTCATGCTTCCTTGTCTTTAGTACAGCTAGCCCTACCAGGTACGATCTCCTAGTCTTCTTTAATTGATGGTGTGTTCCTAAATTTTCTATTTTTTTCTTTTCTTTTCATTTTTGTTTTATTTCTTTCTTTCTTTTTCTTTTTTTATTAAGTACTGAGGTCCTAAGCTCAGGACCTCAGATATGCTAGGCAAGTGCTCTTCTTCTGAGCTGCACCCTACCCTTTACTTTACTTTATTTTTTTAAGTTTTGAAACAGGAGACAGGCATGGTGGCCTATGCCTATAATCCCAGCCACTAGGGAGGCAGAGGCAGGAGGATTGCAAGTTTGAGAGCAGAGGTAGTCTGTGTAATTTAGTAAGACCCTGTCTCAAAAAGTAAAGCAAAAAATGGGCTGGGGGTGCAGCTCAGTGGTACAGCACTTGGAAAGCATGCAAGCGCGAGGCCCCGGGTTCAACCCCAAGTACCAAAAAAAAAAAAAAAAAAAATTGAAACAGGGTCTCACTAAGTTGTGCAGGCTGCCTCAGGCTTCAAACTCAAGATCTCCTGGATCACCCTCCTGAGATGCTGGGATTACAGATATGAGTCCTGGCTCCCAGCTTGATTTTTCTTAATCATACAAACCATCACATAATGAAACTGTAAAAAGATAATTTGTTAGTGAACTTGAGTCTGAGAATATGTCTTTTTAACAGCAGAACAAGGAAACTCTTAGGAGGTGCTCCTGTGTTGTGGTTTCACATGCTATACAAAACCAGAGAAGCCATCTAGAATGTGCACACTGATCCTTCATGCCTCTTTGCCTGAAGATCCCGCCAAACATTTGGAACAGAAATATAGGGTTGGACTTCACTTTCTCATCTACATAGCAACATTGGCTACTGATGGGCCCTCGGAGCAAAGAGTTCTAAGAACAGGAGATGTCAGCAGTAACAGAGAGCAAGACAGAAGCTTACCACTGTGGCTAATCATTCAAAGGCTTAGCATGGGCTATGTCCTGGGTGTCACTCTGCTTTTGTGCTCTGGTTTGTTTTTCTTTATTATCTCCCCTGTAGTCTGAATCATATACATAGCATTTGTAATGACTTCTTGGTCTGTGACTGCTAAGCTAGGATAGTTAAAGCAAGTGTATAGTTCTAATCGGACCTATTTCATGGGGTCAGGCCTCTGCTAAATAGGCTCTTCTGTACTATATTATTCTCCTGGTCCTTGTCCCTAAATATAATTGCATAGGAAGGTGGCTGGGGTAGGTGATCAAAAAAATTAAGAATTTGTATAAAAGCATAACAACTACCAGAAAACATACACTAAAATAACTTCATTTTTCTTTCTTTTTTCATAAACAAATAGGTTTATGCGTGACGTTACTCATGACAATAGCAATGGTGTGAATATCCTTAGCCCTCTTCTTGCTGAAAAGAGATAATAAGGTCATTACAATTACTTCTATTAAATTTTCAATTGTCCTGTGCAAACTTCAGTAACTGAAAGTCAATGAAAAAATTAGCCATGACCATGCAATCAATATAAACTATATTTTGATTTTATCCTCAAAATGATAAGCAGATTGTAGACAGAGAAACAAAGAAAACCTTGAAAATTTGAAACAAAGCTTATTATGAAATTATCAAGTATAAATAATTTCAAAGGTAAATTAGAAATAAAAATATCCTCAGACTCCTAAATATCAATCCCTACATGGGTGCAATACCTTTGAGATTCTCAGGGAAAATTATTTTGAATCTTAAATTCTAAATCCAGTTAAACAATCAAACATGAGGGGCAAGACAGTGGTAAATATACAAATGCAAACAAAACAAGAACATAAAAAAAAATTCCTGTGAACCTATTCCTCTCAGGGGCGTAGGAAACTATGATGTAGTTCTTCAAAATCAAGAAAATAATAGCAAAGAACATATAAAAACTGTAAAAAGAAAAAAAAATAGAAAGCAAAGGCTGAAGTGAAGTGAGCTGAGTTTGCAGAAACACAACTCTGCAACAGACTGTAGAGTAAACTGTCCAAAATGGTGGTGGAAAACTCATCTTCCATTGCCAAAAAACAGTAACAAGGTGGAGATGATTAACTGCTTTATGTGTTACATCTATGGATAGTTAATTTAGCCTTCTGCTAATGAGGTTGGCCATGGAATAATTATAAATGTATAAGAATTTCATAAAGAAAATGAGTGTCAATTACTAATTACACATGAAAAATTTCCCACGAAAAAATGTAAAAATGTAATCTTACTTTATATCAAAATTCAATAGAAAACAATAGTTCCCACTCATGATCATATAAAGAGACTATAGATTTAAACAACGTGAGACCCTTATCCATGGATAGTGTCATGTTTTGGATCTAAATGTCCCGTAAAGAGGAGGTGTTTGAATATTAGGTGCTCAGCTCATCAAGCTGTTCTGAGAGATGGTGGAAACTTGAAAGGTGGCATCTAGCCTGGTAGCAATCACTAGGGATGGACCTTTGGAGGTTTTTACTTGGACCCCTGGTTTGAGTCAGCTTTCTTCCTGATCATGAAGATGTAAAGTCTTCTGCAGTGGGCCCTGTTTCATGCTGCTGCCATACTTGACACACATCACTGTTGACTGATCATCTAACCAAGAACCCCTGATAAATATCTCTCCACCATAAATTTCTCTTCCATAGCAGAGACAAGCTGAGCATCAAAGATAGAAAAAGGAAAGTGCATTTACAACATTGCATTGTGTGTGTGTATGTGTGTGTGTAAGAGAGAGAGAGAGTGTGTGTATGTGTGAGAGAAAGAGACAGAGAGACAAAGAGACAGAGAGAGAGATTCTGAGGTGGAAGTGAATTTGAATTTTAGCTTAGAGTGGACTTGAGGAAAGTACAGTTATTCTTCCTTCTAAGTCTTATTCTAAGGTATAACATTAAAAATTTTACCTGTTTTATTCTGAAACATAAAATAAGGTATTAGTTTTATTTTTTCAAAAGTTGTCTCATAATATGGTGGTCTAGAGTTGAGGCTTTGAGAAAGTCACATGCTATTTTTCTTAATAAATAATATTGCCAAAGAAACTAGAGAAGACTTGTGGAAGTAAGCATAAGGGCAAAGAAAGAAAAGAGAATGATGATTACTGATTACTAATTCTTTGTTTATCTCTATCATCAGCCTCTGTTTCATACTAGTACAAATGCTACAAATCGTTCATCATGGATCTGAAGTGTGTGCAGTCTAAGACATTTTTTATTTCTTTTTCTCCCTCTCTTGCTGCCTAATAACCTCTCATTTCCTAAATGATTTTTAGAAAACTGATCATCTCTCTCCTTCAAAAACTCTAAAGTTGTTTCTACTGTGCCACATAATAACATTTATTTTCTTAATGATACCCTTTTAATTATTTGTTAATATGTAGTTTGTTTGTTGAAGACAAACTCCAGAACTTCTAGAAGGGCTTTGTAGTTTGTGATTTTTCGCTGAATGTGCTTTGTTTCATGGCAAAATGTTTTCCTCCTGGGAAATAAATGATGCTGGCAGAATCAGGATTAAGTTGTGTTTGAGATGATTACTGGACTCTAATTAAGCCCTTCAAATTGCATTTCTCTTTCTCTGAGAAATAACTTAGAAAACTTGGCCAGGACAAGATGTTGCATATTTATAATCCTAGTGACTCAATGAGGCAGAGCCAGGAGAACATAGAGGCCAGAAGCAGCCTTAGTATCTTAGTGAGATTCTGACTCAAAATAAGAAAATAAAAGAAGAGCTGCAGATGGACCTCAGTGGTAGAGCACTTGCAAACTATATGTGACACCCTGGATTCAACCTCCAACTACAAAAAGAAAGAAGGAAGGAAAACTTGACCAGATTCCTTATTTGAATGTTGAAGACCTACACAGATCCAACTATGATTTGCTAATTAATTTTGAGAGACTGATTTCAGGGTTTCCTTTGGGGCTTCTAGCCTCAAGAATTTAGTAACTTTACATTTGTTGAACATTTCACTATAGTAACAATTAATCTAACTTGTTAAGGAAGTGTGTGACTTTTACTGTCTTTAACTCAATTTGAGCTACACAAATTTGTGAGGATTCAATGTACTGAGGTATTAATATCTACTGCACAATCTATTGTATGAAAATATGATGAACAACCCCATTTGTAAATGATATTCTACAGAGAATGTTTAGTCTACTTAAGAGTACCAAAATATCTAATGGCTTTCACATATTAGCTATCTGTATGCAAATAAATCCTGCCACTAATGTGGCCAACAGATACATTAAAAGAGTTGCTTCTTGGAAACAGCATCTAAACCATATAGTCTGATTACCATGTGATTTTGAAAGTAAAGTTGTCTTTCATCTATGAAGACCTTTCATTTTAGCTGGAAATCCTCTGTCCTTCTTTTGCCTACCAATTTATTCTTGTATTTATACAGTGCAAATCAAGTTAGTGTTGAGTTTTCAAAGATGAATGAGACATGCTCTGTTTTTAAAGTTTGTATAGTTCATTGGAAAATGGATAGGGCATTTAGGGCAAGTGGATTTTTATAATTACAGTTATTTAATTAATTAAAAATGGATGGGCCAAAGGAAAAAATGCTATGTTTTTTCCTAAAAGAGTAGATGGTGTAGTGTGTTCTAAATGCATAGAATGGTCTCCACAAAGATAAAGACATACTTTTTAATGGGAAAAAGTCTGGAATTTATAGCAATGCCAAATGAGAAAAAGGCTGGTGAAAAGTAATAACACATTCCAGGAACTGAAAGGGTAGACAATAAAAGATGGCACTGGAGATGTGTTGAAGGTCTCAAGTGGATGAAGAATCTGAAATGAATTTCAATTAGGAGTTGTGTAAAGTGACTACAAACCTGGGGATACTCTGTACCTTGAGACACTAAGTAAATGTGACAAGAGAAAATGAGAACTACACCCAATGTAGCAGAAATTTGATAAGCAATTATATTAAAACCACATAATGCAAAAAGCCTCACTTAGCTGGAATGTAGGTATATGTCTGTGTATTTGTGTTGGTGTGAATGTACATTCAGTGCACACTATGAGGGAAAGGTGATAAAATGTTGTTGTTGTTGTTGTTGTTGTTGTTGTTGTTGTTAGTTGTCGTGGAGTCGGTATCCGATTCATAGCGACCCTCATAGGGTTTTCAATGGCTGACTGTTTCGGGATTGTCTTGGGAGTGGATGGCCAGGTCCTTCTTCCATTTTTGCGGTGCTGGGAATTGAACTCGGGACTTCAGAGACTTCAGTGCAGTGCTCTACCAACTGAGCTAAATCCCAGCCCGGTGATAAAATAGTGCAGTAAAATTTCATTGATTATCACTGCATCAATTATCCTATGTATCCCTTTTCTTCTCAACTACATTACAAACTGTTCAAAGTAGATGATTATCCTACATTTTAAATAATTGTGATGAGGTATATGTAACAAAATTTGCACTTAATTATTTTTAAGTCAGTTCAAAAATGTTTTTGTCACCCCATTAATCTTCTATAACCATTAAACAATAAATCTGGAGAGAATATGTCTTTCAACCCTATGTATTCTCTCAATTATAATTAGATGTATCTTTACATCTGATTTTTCTTTCTGTCTTGCTACCTCTTACCCATTCTGAGGTCCTCATGATCTTCCATTTGAACTTCTTGTTATACTCATATCAGTGGGTTTGCTACCTCTTACCCATTCTGAGGTCCTCATGATCTTCCATTTGAACTTCTTGTTATACTCATATCAGTGGGTTTATGATCTATTCAGTCTGTATCCCACTGCTGCTATAATATTCTAAGTCGAGCACATATCACATCAATCCTCTGCTTAAAAAGAAACAAATGAAAACATCTCTTTCCCTTTCATGCACCATGGGATAAATTCTACATTGCTTATCCATATCTACATTTCCATTCTCACTTCACACTCCTACTATAATATTGAATTTCTCTGTTACACTGGACAAATCAGACCAAATTTTAGCTCTATTTCTGCATTTGTAATGTCATTTATTCTAAACATTATTCTTCATTTTTATTTATTTTTTGGCATTTAGAAAAAAAATATATCTTCAATGACAATGAATTCTTTCTTAGCAGCTGGAAGGTGAGTTAGTAGCTCCCATATCACATCCAACTGATATTCATGTTAATAATATGTCATATTAATCTGAAGATATTTGTCTGGGAATTCAGGTGCACAGATACCATGTCTTCTTCAACTCATCTACCTATCCTTGCGTTTATCCAATATTACAGAAAGCTGATTGAAAGCCAGGTAAAGAATATACAAGATTAATAAATACTTGTGTTATATCTTACCTCTAATCAAAGAAGAGAAGATTCATATAAACCAATCTAGCAATATAAAATTTTATGCAAGATATTAAAAGAGGCCACTGGAGAGAAAACTCTCCTTGGAGTTTTTCCAGGGAAGGATCCCTTTCAGAGGAAATATCTAATTCAAAATTTAAAAGATAAACTGTCATGGGCCAGATAGATGGACAGAGGATAGAGAGACCATTCCAAGGAGAAAGGACGACACATACAAGGGCAATATCTATCTATTTAATCAATTGGATTGTCCCAGGAAATCATTCAGCTAATGTTTCTGACAACTGTTATATGTGAGGAGCATGGGTTGCTAAGGATTCAGACATGCTCCTTTATTCACAGTTCACAATCTAAGTATATCACTTAGCAACCATAATAGATACAACACAATAATGCAAAAATAGTAGAGATCAGCTCTCTACCAGACTAGTGCTAGGCCAGATTTAACAATGAGACAGCAAACACACTAAGCAATTCAGGATGTAATTTTTTTCCCATTAACTGACATAAAATTATCAGAGAAAACACTGAAAAGCCCTCAAAATGCACAAAATTTCCAAAACAAGCAAACTATGTCCAACTAGGTGAAACTCCCTAGACAGTTCTTTTTCCCAAGAAACGTGAAGATGGGTGGAATTTCTGATTTTTTTCTAGACACCTGTTCATTCTATTCACCAAGCTGCTTAATCATGTGTTCCTGCCAAAGGAGTGACAGGACATATTTCCTAATGTTTTAATAGTAAAAATTACAAATAGTAGATGTGATTTATTTGACATAACAACTACAATTTGGGACATTCACAAATATTCATCTGGGTAATTTTAGGCAAAATCATCCTCTGGAAAGGGGAAATGCTTTGTATAAATGCAGTCGATCTTTATTGGATGCATTAAGATCCAGGAAGAAGACATTGTATAATAAGAGTGTTCTTTTTAGTATATGCAGATATTTGTTATGTTTAACAACCCATTTCTCTCTAGTTATTTGTTCTGTTTAGTTTTTTTTCCTCATGGAATATTCAAACTGGTTTACAATTTCTGGACAAGCACTGCCTGACCTAAAGCCACCCTTTAAAATATTTGAAGAAGGTTGTATTTCAGTGTCTGATAGAGCTTTTGCTGGGTGTGGGGTTTCTCTACAAGGACATGCTAATGCCTATGTAAGAGCTGATGTGGCCTAGTAGAGAGAATGCCAGAGGTCATGGGCAAGATTTCTGTGATGGCAGGCAACTACTTTTCCTCTCTACAAACAGCATTCTAGTAGTATTTAAAGACTGGGAAGTAAACACAAAGAAGCAAAGGGACATTGAGCCAGCCTAGGAGACTTATGAGTTTAGCCTCACTCTACTTATTCCAACACAGTTGAAATAAACTTTCATCTAAACACCACAGTTTAAAAATCCCATCTTTTTCTCACATTAGTGGTAATTCAGCAAGAAAACTTTATTGATATTGAGCATGTAAAATAAATATAGTAAAATGAAACAAAAACAAAATGTCATCCCTTCAGGTCATCTTTCTTAATATATTATGATATTATAATCATTGTACTTTCCAGGTGACCTTCTATAAAATAACCATTGTTTTTCTAACTATTCGACCTCATTAAAATCTTAAAACCTCTGTTCTATCAAAATTTTGATAATGCCACACAGATTGAGGTAGTGGTTACAAACAGTTTTGAGCATTCTTTTATGAGGGACAGTTAAGAATAAATGTCACACAAAATCAGACTCACATAATCATTACAAGAAGCAAGGAGACTTATAAGGTCCGAATTTACTGACATACACACATACGTTGTTGTTGTCACATACACCTGCACAAATATTAGAGTCGCTATGGTTACTTTTGTCAGATGAGAAGAGGCAAACAAATTAGAATCTAACCTATAACTCTGCTTTATGAGATTCTCAAACTGAACAACAACATTATCTACCTGGTAAATGACATATCATAGGTGATTATGTTATAAAGGGTAGTGGCTCCCAGGAGGCTAATCTGAAAACTCTGTTATCAGCTTTCTAAAGGAATGGATGCAATAGATAATTAGTGTCCTGTTTCCCTCTCAGGTGGTAAAAGAAAAGCTGCCATTTCAGTTATTTCTTTTCCAGTGGGGGTAATTTGGGCTGTTATACAGCTAACTAATCACAGTGGTTGCACAGCATGAATGAAAACAATCAGTTTCTGTGCAGCCTCTGCAACAAAGTGGTTAAGAACTTTATTAATGATTTGGGCCTCTTATCTTCCCCAAAAGATGAACTTACTTTTATCTTATTTATACAGTAATTATTTTAAGAAATATCGACATAGATTAATGGTTTATTTATAGTTTTTCTGGAAAATTTTATAGAAAGAACAAAAATGATTTTCAAAAATCTGAACTGGTTTCTATATCCTTTATTCTAGCTCAGCACAAAACACCTTTTCTCATACTTTCAATTATATTTAGATGTATTCTCTCAATTATAATTAGATGTATCCTTACATCTGATTTTTCTTTCTGTCCTTGCTACCTCTTATCCATCCTGAGGTCAGATAGAGAGATCAACATTGAAGAGTGATTTGGGGAGGAATGGTTTGACAGTGATTCTTCTCTAGGTCCCTGAAAATTCATTTATTTTGTACCTAAAAATAAGATCAGTATTGGCTCTAACCTTCAAAAGATAATGAGCGTGAAGTTCACAGATACTAAGCTCCTTCCTTCTTAGCAATACACCCACAAAAGCCTGTTCATGAGTTGACCAGTGCTGCAAAGAAATTGGATAAATCCCAAATTGATTAGCATTGTGACCCTGAATACATCATTTCATCTTTTTAAGACTCATTCTTTCATCAGTAAAATCCATAGATTGATCTACCTCCTTTTTGCCTTTAGTTTTATATATTTATATAATTATATAATATTTTTGATTGACTTAAGATTTGTGTATAATGCTTCCAGTGTCATATATTGTCATAAATAAAAGGATATGATAAATTCTATTACTCACCAAAAAAAACAATACTTTAGAGATCCTGCGTATCTACAAGAATGCTTATACTCCAGTGTTATTTTTTTGTGTATATATATTTTGTCCCTGTGACAAATACCTGAGAGAAACAATTTAAAAGGGGGAAAGATTTCTTTTGGCTCATGGTTTCAGAAGTTGCAGCCCATGATTAGCTGACCCCATTGCTTTTGCACTAGCAGCAAAGTAGAAATGTAATTGAGAAGCTGTTTACTTCGTGACAGCTAGGAAGCAAAGAAAGACCCAGGAAGGAGCAGAGAACATGGTTTATCTTTCCAGGGCACATTGCTAGTGACATAATCCTCCAATTAGGCCCCATTTGCTAAATTTTTTTACCACTTTGCAAAATAATGTTGCCAAGTGGAGAGGAAGCCTTCAATTCATGACCCTGTGGGGGACATTTCATATTCAAATCATAACACTCCCCTATCGTAATGATTTGGGGCATGAACACATGATCTTTAGCCAGTGAAATTAGAGCAAGGATGATATTTGTGATTTCCATTTCCACATGGAATCATTTTAAAAAGCTTCAAGTCAGATGCCATGGTGCATTGCTGCAATCCCAGTGATTTGAGAGGCTGAGGCATGAGGCAGTCTGTGCAAGTTAGTAAGACCCTGCTTCAAATAAAAATAAATAAAATAAAATAAATTTTAAAATAAATGAGTAAATCTTGATAAATAATCATGCATCGCTTCATGTCCCCCTTTCCTCTGCCAGGAGACCTATCACATTACAGATTGGATATATTCTATCAACCAAAGGCTGGAGTGAAAGTAACACGGAACAAAGCCATGTCTGACCTTCAATGTACATGTGATAAAAGCCAGAAACAAGCCTTAGTCATTTTAAATAACTGGGATTTGGGTGTCTTATTCTTTCCATTTGCAAAACCTAACATAAAACTGCTAATCTATGAGGATAGATTTCTAAACATTAGTCTGCTGCATGCAGACAGTCCCTTTACTTACCATGGTTTGATTATTCAACTTTATGATGGAGTGAAAATGATACACATTCTGTAGAATCTGTACTTGAGATTTTAAGTTTTCATCTTCTCTCAAGTTAGGGATATATGATAACATACTCTCTCATTATGCTGGGTAGTAACAGTGAGTCATGACAACCAATCATTCATACACTTATGAGAGTGTTAATGTATTTTTGACTTATGTATTTAAATTACAATGAGTGTCTTGAGAAATAACTCATTATAAGTCAAGTAGCACTTGTATTCTATTTGTTTTAAATTTCATATACATGCCATCATGTCAGTACATGTCTTATTCATGTCAAAGTTCATCTATATTTATTATACTTAAGAGTATCTGAATATTTGACATTCATTATGTAATTTTGCATAAAAATTCATTCATCCCTTCATCTCTTAGTCAGTTTGGGCTCCTTATAACCAAATATATAAGACTAAATAATTTATCAAGAACAGAAATAGATTTTCTCATCATTCTGGAGGCTGAGAAGTCAAAATTAAGGTGCTGGCAGTTTCAATTGTCTGGTGAGGGATGCTTCCTCTAAAGGGGAAAGGCTGTGTTCTCACATGGTGGCAGGTGGAATGGGAGTCAAAAGCTACATGAAAATTCCTTTATTAAGGACTTTAGCTTTATCCATGAAATAGGAGACTTTATATTTATGTCCTGATTATTTCTTACTGGCTCCACCTATTCCCTTCATGTTTGTTGGCCTGACCTGCTGCTTCATACCTTATGGTACTTAGTTTTGGATAATAGCTGAAAGCAGAGGAAGCCAAGAATACAAGAGGAGAAAGAAGTCTAGAAGGTACTCCTTCCCCCAGGCCTCCTCCCCATCATTATGATAGTGGCTCCATTCCACAGGACAAATGCTCTCAGATGTCCATCTCTCTTAAAGCAATGAGCTCTTTTTAGGCTCCAGTAATGCCATTCCTTCTCTTGTCATTTCAAGATCACTTAAGTGGCTTTCTTCTGTTAGGCCTTGGAGGCCCACAACCATGTGATGTCAACCTATATCCTGCCCACACTTCTTAACTAGCCCCATTATTATTCTCCTCAGATTGACCTTCAAGCTTTACATCTCTTACCTATGGTACACACAGTGCTATATGTAATAGCCAAAACACTGTCTTTTCGTCAATGTCAGCATGGCTGGGTGGCTTGAGGGGCTTTAAGAGGAAAGACACCTGATGAATGTGTTAGTTGTCTGTCCCAGAAGAATGCTTCTGGTTCTCCTCACCCTCATGACCTGAAGCCAGCTGCTTTCTACTTTGCTCTGTGCCTTTGTGATCAAACATTTATTCCTGCCTGCTTGCATATAATAGGCAGGATATATTTAAGTAAGTATTCAATAGCCCCATTATGTATTGCAAGAAGCTGCTACTCCTTATGGTATACATTAACCCCTGACCCTCCCAAATTCCAATCCCTGGTTTTATTTTATATGTTTTTCCCCAATAAAAGAAAATACTGAGAGAGGTCTGCACAGCAGTGCATGAGAAGGCACTGAGCCCCCTTGGCTTCTCTGATACTAATTCTTGATGTCAGGAACCATCTGTCAACCCCATATTGATGGATAGCCTGGTCATCTTTTGATGATTCTTCCAGATGAATCATATATTATTATGTTTCTCTTTTTCTAGAGTGAAATGAACTTTAACTGTTATTACAGTTTATTAATAATGAATTTAAAGAAAATCCATAATTAAACTCTCCATATTCAAATATGCTATACCAGTATAGTTCTTTTATTGAAACATAGGTGTTCTCTCTCAACAAAAATTTCTACCCACATTTTATTAGGTTATACTTTATATATTTTTACATGTTTTTCATATTTCTTGTTTCTATTGAGAACAGAATTTCATTACATTTTATATTGTAATGTAATTTCTGGCATAGAGTCACTATTTTCTATAATTCTATTGTATGCCGTCATTTCCTATCACTTTACTGAATTATTTTGTATAAAATGATCATGAATTTATTTCTTTTCTTGTTTCTGCGTCATATACATATAAGGTGCAATTTCAACAATATGATGTTTAATGTGGACACTTCACAATTCTTGAAAAAAAACCTGTAATCTTACTATGATAGTAATTCCTCAGACGTTCCAAAAGATTAAGACCCTATCCTCTCATTGTACTTTTTTAAAAAAGAATAACTTACCAGTTGTAGAAAAACAGTAAACAATTCATGTTATTTGGGTCATGTTTCCCAGAAGATAAGGTCATTGCACTGAGAAGACCAGACTTGTCCTGATAGAATGGTTTGTAAAGGACGATTTGTAAAGGTTGTAAAGCAGACCATGGCCTCTGCAGCTGCTGGTTAGTATACTCAGGTTCTATAATATGACCTCAATTTCCCCAAAGGTAGATGTTAAGATGTTGATTCAAGATGAGACAGTAACATACCCTTATTTGTCACTGGGCTTCCTCCAATCCAGTTCAAACTTGGTATCACATTCTTTTAGAGTTTACAGAGATCTGACACAGTCTAAATTTTATTCATTTTCTTTATCTCCTCCTAAACACTAACTCAATGACAGGGAAGTACTAATGAATTTGTTCCAACAAACATCTTAATTTTTCTGTATTTAATTTTATTAGAAAGGACTTTAGAATTTCACTCTTTATAATAAAAATGATTATAGCATAGCTTGGATTCAAAGCCCTTCCATAAATTTGCCATAACAAATAGCTCATGCTCATATCTGTCTATGCTGTTTTGCCAAATGTATGATCTCATCAGATTGGAAGTGTCATCACTTTTTACATCTACATTTTATATGTGTGTGTGTATTTTTTTGTATTCTAACTCCATCAGTCTAGTATGCCATCTTTGAACTCATTTTTTGAAAATTTTGTTTTGAAGTATTCAGTAATTATCCTGCTAAGATAATATCCTGGATCATATTGAAATTCCTTTGAAACCTATTTAAACTAACAGTATACTTGTACAACGTATTAGTCAACATTCTGTCACTATAACTAATGTCTGAAGCAATTCTCTTATATAGATAGGTTGGCTCACAATTTTGGAGGTTTCAGTCAGTGATTGGTTTGTCTTGTTGCTTTGTGCTTGTGTTGAGACAGCTTATCATAGTAGAAGCATGTGGCAGAGCCAAAGTGCTTATCTCATGGCAGGGAGACTAAAGAGAAAGTGACTGGGGTCTTACTACCCCCAAAGGGCTAAAGATCTCCCACTAGGCTGCATCTCCTAAAGGTTCCAACAGCTCCCAAAAGTACAGTGGGCCGGGGACCAATCCATTAACACAGGGACATTTGCAAGGGTGAGAAGGAGCACGTATGCAAATCATAGCACACAGTAATAACAGGAAAAGCAATTATTGGATCTAAAATATAATAAATATTAAGCATGATTCAAATTCTAGTCAAAGTAATGTGTGTGTGTTTTTTTATTTTATTTATTTATTTATTTTTATTTATTTATTTTTTATTAGAAATTTTTAATGTACATCATAATGTGATTCATTTTGACATGCTTTTCGTTGTGACAATTTTCATATATGCAATTTGATAAGCATTATTCATATAGGTTACCCCTTACCCTCCTCTATGTTTCCCCCCTCCCCCCTTCCTATCTAAGTTTCCCATCCAAGTCTTCTCTATCTTTTAC
>VMDO01021292.1:0-35719 GCA_007922755.1 Pedetes capensis
GGACTCCTTGAATTCTTAAGTTTCATTTTCGCATTTTGTCTGAAGCCTCTTAGAGATCTTGTTGATACTATTTTATCATTCTCTCCATCTTGGCTTGTAAGTAACTAATATCTTGTACCTCTTCCTCTGTACATGAAATTCTTTGTTCAACCTCATCCTATCTGGATGCTGAAGATTCTATCAAAATGTTTATTTCATTCAGCTTTCCTTGCATCTCAAGGATAGCTGCTTTAAAAAAAATTTTTTTCTAGATCTTTGGAAAATACCCATTCCAAATGTGATACCATCTTCTCCAAGATCTCAAGAGTACTGGAGGTGTTATCTCTGATGTATCTTAGCATATTTATAAGAAAGATTATGAATTCTGATTCTGACATCTCTAGAAATTGAGATTGGTTTATATTATCTGTTGAAAGGCTTTGGTCTATGGGATCTTCACATCCAGTATATGTCCTTTCATGTATCGTGTATTTTTCTGCTGAGGCTTGCCCATTGCTTGGTCTGGGAGTGAGGTTCTACCTCCTCCTTGTCTAAAGAGAGCCTCCCTCTGGAGTTCTTTTGAGTTTGGGTGATGTTGAGCTGCTGGAACTTTTCTCTCACTCCCCTGTCCCATAATTTTCAGCCTCAGTGCCCAATGTCTAGGTTCTGCTGCAGACTTTGTATTCAGCACTGTCCACCTCAGTTTCTCTCCATCCCCTCTGTTCCCAGCCCCCAACTGGTCTACAGCCTACATTGTGTGTCTCGTCAAGTCAGTGGCACTATTACTTTAAATTGCAAGCCCAACCTGACTCCCAATGAGCCTTGTTCTGGACCAGTTCTCTTAGGTTCAGGGAGCCATCATCTCATGTCACTCTTCGCTGTGCCCTGGACTCTCCATCCCTCACTTTCCCTCTCTTTGGTTCACAGTTCTAATGGGACTGAGGGCCAGGATGGCAACAGTCTTTACTTGTCTATTGGGGGGAGAGGGGGAAGAGGAGATAGGGAAAAAAGAAAGAAAAAGAAAAAAAAGAAAAAAGGAAAACGACAACAAAAGAAAATGAAGAAGTGGGATATACTAGAGACCTCAGGTTTAACCACCTTCCCTCCTACCAGCAGCAGTCATCAACTCTCTGAGAGGGCCCTGCTTTCTTTCTCTTAGGCATAATCCTTGCCCAGTGTTCCACAATATGTCCTTCCTGCCTATTGCTGTCAGGGGAAGCCATACTGGGTCATTGTTCAGCTGCATCCCTACTGCTGCTTCCTCCTATACTCCCATTTTCATTCTTCTCTTTTGTAAAATTTCCTAAGTGGTGATGACAGCTTTGATTTGAGATTTCTCAGTGCTGCTGCAGGGAAAGGGATTTTCCCTACCAGCTGTCTTGCTGAAAGCAAGCAAGTCTGGGGGGAGGCAGTGTCCCTCCAGCCGGGGATGATGGCAGGAAGTCCACACTGGTCTCTTGGGCTGGACCAGGTTTCAGGGTGCGCTTGGTGACTTGCCCTGTGGGGTGTTCTGTCTGTGCTGCATTAGCAGAGAGGTGGTGTGTCCCCTGCCATCCTTCTGAGACCTCTGCCTCCCCGTCAGAGCTTGTGCGCTGAGGTCTTAGCTCAGAGAGCACAGCCCAAATGGTGGCAGCCAGTGCTCAATGCCACCCTTGCTCTGGTCCCAAGCCCCACTCTGCTCTCTCACTGATCCCATGCTGCAGTGGGTGGGATGGTATCATGCCACCCTCAGTGGATCTGAGGCCTGTACTCCCATGTGGGACTTGTACTCCACTGCTCTCTTATTACAAACTGTGCAGCCAGGACCTCTGCATGGGGTGAGGTGAGGGATGCCAGCTGTGCTGCTGGCACTGGCCATACCTGCCCACCAGGACTCACTCACCAGTTGTTCTCTATGGGAAGTGCTGCCAATGTCTTATCGGCAGGATGTTGGTGGGTTGACAGGGCTGCACTCCTTGATGGACCTGAGCTCTAGATGCCCACGTGAAATTTTCCCTGGGCTGTATGCTCTCTGTGCTCTGCAATCCAGATGTGGGGACATCTGTGGCAGTTTCTCTAGTGCTTCACCACTTTGGATTCCAATCTCATTGTCCTCCAGACTCTCTCCACTATCTGTGCAGTCCACGTCATGCCAGAGGAATTGTTTGTGGGTTTCCTGGAGGCCCAGTTCTGTGTAGATGATAATTTTCTCTTCCTTCTGGAACAAACCTCCACATTTCTGGTGCCACACTCTCTCTGACCTGCCACACTGATTCCTTCCCCCTTTTAAAAATTTTTCTGCAGTTGGTGGGATTTACCTAACCTGTAGTGTTTTTTTAAAACCCTGCCCCTTATCTTACTTATTATTCTCTCTGACTAATCAATATGAGTTCTAAGCCATTGTTTAAGCACTCCTATTTCTCCAAGTCTCAAGGTGGGTGTTATCTGTGTGCCATCTTAGCTGGTCTCTCCCAGAATATTTTCAATGTATATCATTATGTGCAAAATTTTGGAGGCCGCCTATTACTGAGAACATCTCTTTTACAATTTTGCATTGAATAACAGTTTGGAAGGATATAACATCCTAGGTTTATTTTTTATCCTTTTATGTTCAGGATTATCCCTCTATTACTTTCTTATATCTAATATTGCTAAAGAGAGACCTGATGTTAACTTGGATCCTAATCTTTGGTTTACTATCTGCTCTTTCTCTCTGGAAACATTCCTCTCTGGAAGTATAGAATGTCCCTCTTTTTCTGTGATGTTATTAACTTTCACTATATCATGTTTAAGAGCTGGGATTTAGCTCAGTTGGTAGAGCACTACACTGCAGTCTCTGAGGTCCCGAGTTCAATTCCCAGCACTGCAAAAATGGGAGAAGGACCTGGCAATCCACTCCCAAGGCAATCCGGAAACAGCCATTGAAAACCCTATGAGGGTCGCTATGAGTCGGATACCGACTCGACGGCACCTAACAACAACAACAATATCATGTTTGGTTGACAGTTTTTTCATGATCTGTCCTGTGTCTCCTCTGGAATCCTTCTCATCCTTCTTTAGTTATTGGAATTTTATAATCTTATTTCTTTGAATAGTTTGTTCTCTCACTTGTCCTCCCCTTCTTGGACTTCTGTATCTGGACATTAATGCATCTATATGCTATATCTATGGAAACTTCTGTTCCTTTTTTTACTCTTTCCCTTTGAAAGACTTTTCAATTTACTCCTCTCTCTCTCTCTCTCTCTCTCTCTCTCTGTCATTGTCTTTCCTCAGTTTCCTGTCCCATTTCTTTTCCTTTTCTTTCTTCTCACTTTTTCTTTTTCTTTTGTTTTGTTTTTTGAGACAAAGTGTCACTATATAGCTGTCATGGTTTGAATATAAGGTGTCTCTCAAAGGTCACTTGCTTTGACATTCACTCTCCATCTATCTGGTGGCTCTGTCCCAGGAGGTATGAAACTTTAGGAGGTGGTCTCAGCTTTTTAGAAGTGATGCCACTGGTGACAGGCCTTTGAAGGATCCCTTCTCCCACACACCCCAGCCCTATGCTCAAGTCTCACTCTGTTCCTGCTCTTCTAGGCCATGAAGTCATCTTGCACAGGCCCTACCACCATTGACACCATGCCTGCCCTGCCACCATTATGGACTGATTCCCTAAGTGTGAGCTCCCAAGAAATCTCTTCATCCATGTTTGTTTTGGTTGGTATTTCTGCTATCTTGATGACAGCTGACTAACACAATAGCCCAGACTGGCCTCAAACTTTTGACTCTCCTACTTCTGCCTCCTGAGTGCTGGTGTTAGCTGCTAAGATAGGCAGTCCCCTTTAGAGGCAAATTCCTATATTAATACACCTTCAAAATGTCCTTTATTTTATTTGCAGCTAAAACTTATGATGCAAAATGAGCATGCACTGAAGTGTTCCTATGTACCATTATAACCTTTCAAACATGTGCTCCCTGACCTTGAGCTAAATATGCCACAAAATGTGGCTACTGTCTTTCCTTTTTAAGTTAGGACCTTAAACTGAGCATTTTACAGAATGGGACAGCCCCTATATGAATATGTATAGACTCCCTGAATAAAACACCCATGCTTCTTTTGTTTGGGGAAGACATTGTTTTGGAAATAAAACACTGTATTCTCCTTACTTCCTGCAGGTAACAAATCCTTTCCCACTCTTTTATGCCTTGGCTGTGCTTGTATTGGCTTTGCACTCACCAAAGTGAGAACCCATTGTGTTTTGTTACACTGGGATTAGGCAGGTATCATCATGCCTAGTGAGCTGTCCCATGTCAATGGTTCCACTCTTCATAATTAACATTTTTATTTGGGTGCCTTTACAAAACATGTGTTTTTCTTCCCTTGTATTGCTGACATCTTTTGTTGCTAGGCAATTCTGTTTTGTCAAGTGAATTTCCAATTTCCTAGTGGATGTAATTCTGTGTACTTCAAGATGCATATAGGAAGTAGAGAGGTAATGAACAATAATAATGAATAACAAAATTATATTAGTAATAAAAAGTCCCCCATCAAATAAAAACCCAAGAGCAGATAGCTTCACTTCTAAATTTTACCAAAATATTTTTAAAAGAATGAATACAATTTCATTTTAAATTATTTAAAAAAAAAAAAAGGAAGAGGGGAGAAATTCATTGTATCAACCCAGTGTTATTCTGATACCAAAACCAGGCAGGGATGCCACAAAGATAGCTATTGGCCAATTGCCTCAATGAACATAGATTCAAAAGTCCTCAACAAAATAGTAAAAAAGTAATTTAAAAAGAAACACAGAAAGGAAAGAAAGAAAGAAAGAAAATCAAAATACTAGATAAACAAATCTATCAGCAGATAAAAAGACTATTTGCCATGATCAAGTGGGAGTCATCCCAGTGGTGCAAGGATAGCTCAACATATGCATTGAAGAATGGACAGTCTTTCCAATAACTGGTGCTGGAAAAATTGGAAATCTACAACATATACCTGTATTCAATACATATTTATGAATTGAAATATATATGTATAATTTTGTTTTTATATACCGGTTTAAAAAATAAATTTGAAAAGAAAGGATCTGGGCATGATGGGGCATGCCTGTAATCCCAGTGATTTGAGAGGTTGAGGCGGATTGCAAGTTGGAGACCAGATGCAGTCTGTGTTACTTAATGAGATACAGGCTCACAAACAAAAAAAACAAAACAAAAAAAAGGCTAGGAGTGCAGCCAAGTGGGGTAGAGCACTTGTAAAGTATGTGTAAGGCCCTGGGTTCATCCCCCAAGTACCACAGAACAGAAAAAAAGAAAAGAAAGAGAGCTAGTAATGTTGAGGAAAAGTAAAAATCAAAAAGTCTGTAAAAAAAAAAAAAACAACTCTTTTTTTTTTATTTTGGTCAAAACTAAAATGTGTTTCATTTACACTGTAATTGTTAGAGCTTAGTGTTCCCAGCTGTGAACATTGCTTGTTAAAATTATCTCACTGTGTAAGTAGCAGTCTCTTTCACATTCCTTCCTGCACCCCTCGGCTGCTTAACTCACCTGGTTAGTAACTTCTTCCTGCCTGTCCTTGCCCCCTATAACTATGGCAACTATCTTAGCCTAGTTTGAAATATTACTTAGCCCATTTGCAAATGGTCACATAGACCCTACACATATGGTTAGTCCAAATAAGGTAGGATGACCTCCATCCTGCTGTAAACTATATATCCTCAAGAGAACAAAGATTCAAGTCAGTCCATGAGAGGACCTTTTCCTTGAAAGGACCTGATCTATTAGCTAATAAATAAATTTTTTATTTTACCCAAGCTTCTTTGTCTTTCAAAGTATTTTCAGTTTCTTCTGCCATATCAGGGAAAGAACTATAATCTCGTCTGCTGTAGCTATTTCTAAGGTATAATGTATGCAAAAAATTAAACCAAGTAACTTTCAACCTGTTATCTCCTACTGTACTGTCTCTCAATATGTCACTTCTGACACCAAGTAGGCTTGGATATTTTCAAACATGCGAGGTAATTATCCAGTGGACACCAGCTGAGTGTGCAACAATTTAACTCAACTCTATCTATCTGGAGTTGGTATTCCATCTCACAAGTTAAGGACTCAATCTCATAAAATGCCCCACTTCAGATGTCAGTCTCAAGCCCCAGGTCATTTTACCTGTGCTTCTGACCCACTGGCTACAAATCAAGGGTTTCCATGACCCTCAGGCTTTAAGTAATTTGCTAGTGCTACTCTTGGAACTCAGGGAAACACTTTACTCACTATTACCAATTTACTACAAAGGATTTTTTTAAAGGATACAAATGAGCCACATGAGAAAACACCTAGTGCTAGGTAAGAAGGAAGGGATAGGAACTTCTATGCCCTCTTCAGGGGCCACACCCTCCAGGTACCTTCACAGATTCAGCAACATGAAAGTTCTATACGAACCTTGTTTTTTTAAGCTCTTTAATGAAGGCTTCATTTGTATCAGTTGGACCTTTATTCCCTCTCTCTCTCCAGAGATGGTGGTGGGTGTTGGGAATTTAAAGCTCCAATTCTAATCACATGGTTGGTTCATTTGTCAGCCAGCCCATATCCTGAGGCTATGAAGGAGTTCCAGCCATCAATCACCTCATTAGCATTAGAAAGATATGTATCACTTTGGAGATTCCAATGGTTTTAGGAACAAAGGATTAGGAAGCAGGACAAAGATGAAATACAGATTTTTCATTATAAATCACAATGTCACATCAGGTCTTAATAGATATTCATCATCTCTTTCCTGCACCCATTTCAGATGCCTCTTCCCCTCAGCTATCACTATGGACTGCCTCTTGCTCACAGGACAAACAAGAGAATAAACAAAAGTGAGCAAGTGAGTTTGTAGCCACTGGACTCAGAGTCCCTGTTCAGGGTTTTTGGTCTCTTTGATAAAAGAATTTTAAATTGAACACAGGAGGGAACTCAAAAGCAATTTATTAAGCCGGGCACAGTGGCGTACTCCTGTAATCCCAGCGGCTCGGGAGGGCGAGGCAGGAGGATCGCAGGTTCGAGACCAGAGGCAGTCTGCGTAATTTAGCGAGACCCTGTCTCAAAAAGTAAAAAATGGGCTGGGGGTGCAGCTCAGTGGCCCAGCACTTGCAGAGCACGCAAACGCAAGGCCCTGGGTCCAACCCTCAGTACCACACACATTAAAAAAAAAATTATTAGAGCTACAGAGAGGGAGGCCTACAGCCGTACCACTGTGGCGTCTGACCCTGTCAGCTCTCTGAAGCTAAGCAGGTTTGGGCCTGGTTAGTACTTGAATGGGAGACAACCTGGAAACACCAGGTGCTGTAAGCTTGGAAGAAGGACCCGGCAACCTACTCTCCCCCAAAAAAGCAGCCATTGAAAACTCTATGAACAGTAGAGAAGCACTGGCAATACTGTTTCACCTCTTGTATGTAGGGTTGCAGTGAGTCTGACACTGACTCAGTGGCACCTAACAACAACACCACCGGAGAGAGAGATTGCCCTGAGCATGAGAATAAAGGAGTTGTGGGAAAGGAGAGTGCAAGCAGAGATACTTTGCAGGCCCAAGGTGGGCACAGCAGACAGGAGAAAGAATTGGGTAGCCCAGGTCTTCTCCCTCTTCAGCTTTATTAAAGAGAACATAAAGTAGCAGTCCACTGAGTGTGACATGAGTCATGGGTACAAAACTCAAGCTTGGCCTTTCTTAAGCCAGCTGAGAACAAAAATACTAACCTTATTATTATTGGTTTTAACTTTGTTTGTGGTGGGCCAAGAGCTGCTCCATGTAGCTTTGGACTCAGATGTGCCTTAGATAAGGAATAATAGGTAATTGCATCTATTCTCAATTTACCTTGTAATTTGGGGGCCAATAAGGCACAGCATTTATTGCTACCACTTTACCTTTTAGCATTTTTTCCAGGAAGGAACAGCATTTATTGCTATCAGTTTACATTTTAGCTTTTGGTCAACTAAAAGTTACCCTAGCATGTGACCGTTTGGCTTTTATCACTTACTTACCAAAAGAATAATGGGAGTTTATCTTTAACCCAGCCATAGAAGGTTGTCACTTGAAAGCATCCGGGGAGATTTTCCATTAAGCACCTGGGTTGTCTTCTTTGGTCTTCTTGGTTTCAGGCTGGAACTATTTGGATTGTAAAGCAGGATTTTTTTTTTTTTTTTTTAACACAAGCTTTTGTCTCAAAAGTCTCCCCACCCAACCTGATCCGGACATTGGAGGTATCTGCTGTCTACATTTGTATGGGGTGTTTGTGAAAGCAAGCCTAAGGTCACTTTAAAATCACTGATTCCTTGAAAACTAGCCCTCAACAAAAGCTGATAAGTGCAGCTGTGTCACAAGATGGCTGAGCCTGCCGGAAGGGCTGGATTAAGAAAAAGGTGGTGTCCCAAGATAACCTTGTAAAAGGTCAAATTCGGGAATTCCTGTAATGGGCTGAGCTTTGGAAACTGACTTTGTACCCCAACCCCTTTACCGTAAAAAAGTTCCTGCTTCTGTAATTCTGCTTCTCTGCCCCTTAGCTATAAACCCCTAACCAATGTGAGTCAGCTGCTGTTTTCTGAAAGTCCACTCCCAGGACTGAAAGTAGCTGCCCGGTTGGTCTAAATAGACTTTTCTGCTCCTGATCCGTTTGTTTGTGTCTTGGAGTATTTTTCTGGGGTTGAGCCACTGGGTACAACATTGTGAATCACTGACCATTCCATTTGTTTTAGAGGAAGTTGATGTTGATATTCATATGTCTTAAATAGTGCCTGGGAAGCAGATGTCTGTAAAGGGCCTGTTTCTTTCCCTTTCTTCCTTCCTAGCATCCCTTATGGAGCTGGGGTTTAGCTCAGTTGGTAGAGCGCTGCACTGCAGTCTCTGAGGTCCCAAGTTCAAGTCCCAGCACCGCAAAAATGGGAGAAGGACCTGGCAATCCATTCCCAAGGCAATCCTGAAACAGTCAGCCATTGAAACCCCTATAAGGGTCACTATGAGTCGGATACTGACTCTGTAAGACTCGGCTTCCAGAAGGGACACCGTGTCTATCCAAAGTGTTCCCAATGAGAGATGGAGACCTGAGCCGCTGCAAGCGCAAAGGATTTTATTGTCCAACGCGTCGGGGTCTACTCAGTTCCAATGAACGAGAGAGCCAGAGAGACCCCGAAATGCAGAAGCGAGGGCTTTTTATACCCTTACAGAAGCAAAATGGCGGGTTAGCTGACTGGTACAACTTTGATTGGTCACATTGGCTGACTTTTAAACTGATTGGTTAAATCAAATAGCAAGGCGCGAGCGAGAAGGGGGAAGGTTTCAGCATTCTGAGACGTTGGGTTCAGCAGATGTGAGCTGACAGTAACAGGAAGCGGCCGTTTAAGATAGCTCAGGACCTCCCAAGTTGGGAGGGGTGGGGTCTCTCTGAGGCGGTGGAAAAATTTTCTTAGCCTGATCTATAAAATGGCTTTTCTATGGCTAAGCTGGGTCCTTCAACTCGACGGCACCTAACAACAAGCATGCCTTATCAAGCTGGACAGGTCCTAGAGGGGATTCATTGTCTTTTGAACAAGAGATTCTTGTCTTGATATTATGATTTGGACCAAAATTATCCCCCAAAGGCCATGTCCTTAAGGCTTGTTTGCTAGCTGATGACATTATTAGGAGATGGAAACTTTAGGAGGTAAGGCTAGTGAGAGGAAATAAGGCACTGGAATTTTGCTCTGGAATGGTGTATCTTATCACCAGCCCCTTCCTCCCCACTTCTCTGTTTTCTGGTCCCCATGAGGTGTTCCGCCATGCCTTCTTTGCCATGATGCTATGCCTCACCAGAAGGCCAGAAACAAAGGACCCATAAGACCATGAACCTCTGAAATTCAGGACCAATGTAAATCTTTCCACTGAAGAACACTACCACCTCCTCCTCCCCCTCTCTATGAATGCTTGGAGCGCACTAACCATTCAAAATGTTTACTTGAAGTCTTACAATGCTTGTTTAAAGTTTCTGTAATGCTTGCTTAAAAGTTTCTGTATAATTAAGTTTGCTCAAGTTTCGATTTCCTGACCTGGGGGGGGTTCCTCTGAAGAGGAACTAGGTAAAGAATTCTGAGATAAGCAGATTAACTACAAGAATGCACTGGCCATAGGTCATCGGGACCCAGACAGTTGAAACTTTCCAGAATCCCTCCCTGAAAGTGTTTTTTTGAATTCCTCCAAACTTGCCCAATCAGTACCCGCCCCGACAACCCTGCCAACCTCACACCAATCAATTCGAAACAAGTTTCCTTGTGCCTTCCCACCACCCCTTAAACTGTATAAAAACCCCAAGCCCCTCTCCTTCGGGGTCGCCTTCCTTCCCTTGCTAGGGCGACTCTATGGAGGGTTGACCCCGGTGCAGGAAATAAAGCCTCATGTTTATTGCATCAATCCTCGACTCGGTTTCTCTCTGGGGCCTCTCTTCTTGAAGATCCTTTTTGGGGTCCTACACCACCTCTGTTTTTCTCAGGTATTTTTTCACAGCAACAGAAAGTTGACTAATACACATGATCTCGATCTAGAAGGGCGACCATGGGTTCCAGCAGGCACATCCCTGGGCTTGGGGAGTGCTCACCCCACCAAGGGCACTGCTTACCCAGGTGTTATAGTTTGAATCTTGAATGTCCCCAAATCTCCATGTTTGAAAATTTTGGTCCCAAGCCCATGGTTCTATTGGGAAGTGATAGAACCTTTAGGAGTTGAGACTTAGGGATAGTGTTTAGGTCATTGAAGTGTTCCTGTGAATGGGATGGTGTGACCCCTGTCCTCTCTTTCTTTCTTTGCTTCCTGACTATGAGATGGGCAGTGAGCAGCTTTTCTCTGCTTGGCACTCCCATCACGTGCTACTTCCCTATAGGACCAAATGATCATGTACTACAAGCTCCCAAATGTGATGCAAGATACACCATTGCTCTCTCTCTGTCTCCTTCTTGCTCTTTTATTTTCTTGTTTATTTTTTGGTAGTATTTGAGGGTTGAAACCAGGGCCTCATGCATGTTAAGTTAGTGCTCTACCACTGAGCTGCATCCCCAGGACTTTTTTTTTTTTAATTATTTGACACAGGATCTCAGTACATTTTGCAAGCTGCCTCTGATCTCACACTTGAAATCCTCCTACGTCAACCTCCTGAGTCACTGGGATTACAGGTATGACCTACAGTACCTACCAAGACTGTTCTCTTTATACTCAACGTATCTTGGGTATTTGTTTATAGTGGTAGAAAGCCAAAGAAGAAGCTCTCTCAACCACCAAAATAAAAAATTATAACAAATTAAGTTTAATAATATAACTGATTGTATTAGTAACTCATAAATCAGGCAGGATCTCATCTCTGAAGTAGAAAAGCACTCCAATGAGTTGAACAGACAAGATGGGCTCTGTGAGCAGACAAAGGCTGGAGAAAGCGGAAACAATGAACAAAAATCATATTAATCATCTTAAAGGTACTTTCCTTATGAGGTTAAAAGAAAGGCGACTTCTTTATTATGCCATTTCAGTTCAACTGTGCCCCTTTGGATTGCTTGCTGTGACTTTCCAGTTTTGTGGAAAGCTAGCCTATCTTTAAGTTCAGTTTGATGACACTAGATCTAAGACAAGTGACTTCAATTTGGTTTGGACTGATCTGTTAGGGCTAAACCCAAGAGCTCACTGCTATATGTTGAAATTTATTACATGGAGTTTATTAAAAAGCCTTTCATAAGCTTTATCTGACATGTGAAACACTACATCTTTAGGAAAATCTGGTCTCTTTTTCCTAATCTTCTTCTTAGATGTAAAATATACACACATTGAAATGCACAAACTACCTGATCAAGTTTGACAAACAGATGTACCCATGACCAACAGCCTATCATAAAATGGGACATTTCTGATCATATAGATGTAGAGATTAGAATTGAGGTCACTAGAGGCTAGAGGTGGGCTGAGATTTAGCTCAGTTGATAGAGCACTGTGCTGCAGTCTCTGAGGTCCCGAGTTCAATTCCCAGCACCGCAAAAATGGGAGAAGGACCTGGCAAGCCACTCCCAAGGCAATCCCGAAAAGTCAGACATTGAAAACCCTATGAGGATCGCCATGAGTCAGATACCGACTCCAGGGCACCTAACAACAACTAACAGAGGTTAGAGGGGAAGGAGGGAGGAAAGAGGATTGTGGGAGGGTACATAATGAACACCAAAGCAGTCAGAGTCAGGGAAGTCATTCATTCTAATGTTCTGAATAACAATAGGGCCATTAAAGTATACAACAATTCATGATACACTTCAAAATAACTAGAGGAGAAGAGTTTGAAGTCTTAACACATAGAAATTATAATATTTGAGGCGCTGGAATACTAATTACCCTGATTTGATCACTACACAGTGTATACATGTATCAAATTACAACACTGTGTCTCATAAATAAGTACAAATATGTCAACCTAAAAAAAAACTAAATGAAAAAATTATCAAAATGAAGAAATTATAGCAAAAGAAATGTTTTAGAGATATAAAGAAGATACATGTCTATTACTTTGCTTAAGGTGATGGTTTCACAGGTAAATAACTATGTCCAAATTCATCAAATTTATAAGTTAAATATGTCCAAGTTACTGTATATCCATTATACTTCAATAAAGCTTATTTTATATATATATATATATATATATATATATATGTCTATAGACATATATATTATATATATAATTACATATATAACATAAGTTGTATACAAACTTATACATAATATATTTAGTCTGCAGCCATTTCATCCTGGCATCTGATCCCACCTGATCTCAGAAGCTAAGCAGGGTCAACCTGATTAGTCCTTGGATGGGAGATTGCCTGGGAATACCAGGTGCTGCAGGCTAGGGAGAAGTACCTGGCAATCCACTCCCCAAACAATCCACCACTGAAAACCCTATGAACAACAGAGAAGCACTGACATACTGCCAGGCATGGCACAGTGTCAGGGAATGTTTCACCTGTTGTATAGAGGGTCGCTATGAGTCAGACCTGACTCAACAGCACCTAACAACAACAACATTATATATTTATGTATGATGAATTATATATATAATTTATGCATGTATAATTTCCATCTCCAATATTCTTCCCTATTTACCTTTCCAGTCAGTCCCTCTCTCTGTATGCACTAGTTTCTTTTGGCTGTCATAACAAAACCCCACAGATTAAGGAGCTTTGTCAACAGAATTTTATTTTCTCACAACTCTGGAAGCTGGAAATCTAAGTATGAGATATCAACAGGATTGGTTTTTCCAGAGGCCTCCCTCGTGATTTCACACTGTATCTTCACATGGTCTTCCTTCTCCATGTGTCTGTGTCCTAATCTCTTCTTCTTATAAGGTTACCAGTCACTTTGGACCCTCAATAACCTTAAGTTAATTATCTCTCTAAAGTCCCTATGGGTTGGGGTTTAGCTCAGTTGGTAGAGTGCTGCTCAGTGCTCTCTGATGCCCTCTGTTTGATCTCCAGCACTGCAAAAAATGGTAGAAGGATGTGGCAATCCACTCCCAAAGTAAACCCAAAACAATCAGCCATTGAAAACTCTATGAGGGTCACTGTGAGTTGGACCCAACATGATGGCACCTAACAACAACAGAGTCCCTATGTTCAGTCACATTCTGAGATAAGTGGGGTAAATACTTAATAGACAGATTTTGTGAGTACACAATTCAGCCTATAAAACTGGGGAAAGCATTATTTGTATTATTTTCCCCATAGAATTATTTTTCTGCTTTAAAATTTCCTACAAATGGAATCATTTAATATGTGTACTCATTTATGTCTAGCTTTTTTCATTATAATATCAATAAGATTCATTCACGTTGTTGAGTAAATCAGTGATTTATTCTTCTTGATACTTGTAATCCCCTACATGGCTGTCAGCTTGTCATGCTATAGGGGCTCATGTGTTGCTGTAATGCTGAAAGCTATGCCACTGGTATTTTGGATACAAACAGGGCAACCCACAGTGGACAGGTTTCAGCTGAGCTTTCAGAATAAGACAGAATAGGGAGAAGGAACCAGCAACCCTCTCCTGAAACAATTAGCCACTGAAAATTCTATGAATAGCAGAGAAGTATTGTCAAATATAGTGCCTTCCGGGCTGGGAGGCATTAAAGAAATAACTGAGAAAGTGTTGCCTCCTCAAAGTAGATTTGACCTTAGTGATGGGAATGGAATAGAGTCCCTGGGTTCTTGTAGTTAGTTTGGGTACCCCCAAATGAAATGGCCTCGTGCAGATGAAGGATTTCAGACAGAGGTCCCAACTCCACTGCATGGGAGTGCACCCCTCTGTATGGGATTGAACACTTCCCTGTTGGGCTCAGTCCCATTTATTGGGTTTCCTTACATAATCATGTAGATGTAAAGTTTACCCTCAAAGTACAAAGTGAGACAGAGCTATCTGCATAAACCATGTAAATTTAAGGCTTATCTTCAAAGTATACAAAGTACAAAGCAAATAAAAAAGCCAGGCAACATTTGCCAGGCAAATCTGTAATAATTATCTAATCTGGCCTGTATAGCTTTCCTGTAACTTAGTGCAATAAACACCATTTACGAGAAATCTGGCTTGCAAGATATTTCAGGTGTTATTAGTCCATGAAACAAGTTAGTTCCTCTGGCTGCCGTAGATATTCAAATAAAGGCCAGGGCTTATTCATGGTCCTCATCTACAGGTCCTCCTTTTGCTGATGTGATAGGACTCAAAATGAGAAGAAACACAATGAAAATTGTGTTTTATTTATTTATTATTTATTGTCATGCTATAGGGGCTCAGGGCTGGGATTTGGCTCAGAGGGTAGAGCGCTGCGCTGCAGTCTCTGAGGTCCAGAGTTCAATTCCCAGCACCGCAAAAATGGGAGAAGAACCTGGCAATCCACTCCCAAGGCAATCCCGAAGCACTCAGCCATTGAAAACCCTATGAGGGTCGCTATGAGTCGGATACCGACTCGACGGCACCTAACAACAACAATAAGGGCTCATGTGTTGCTGTAATGCTGTAACCTAAAAAGATCTCATGCATGGCACAGTGTAGGGTAGTGTTTTGTTCTGTTGTACATAGTCATTATGAGTCAGACCCGACTTGATGTCACTCAACAATAACACTTGTAACAGTGCAAAGTTTTACTTAAGTACTTCATTCTTCTTTGTACTCTATATTCCATAGTATGCATACACTATAATTTGATGATCCATTCTCCTTGTAATTAACATTTCAGCTATTTTCAGTTTTTGATATTTTGAATAAAACTGCCATGAACATTATTATACAAATATCTCTGGGTACATTAAGCTTTCATTTCTCTTGGATGAATACCTAGTTGTGGAATTATTGTTCAAAAGATAAGTGGATGTTCAATTTTACAAAGGCAGGCCAAACTTGTTTCCAAAGTATTAGTCTCATTTTACATACCCACCAAAGACTTGGGAGTTCCAGTTGCATTACATTCTATCTTGTTAGGTGTTGTCGAGTTGGGTCCAACTCATAGAGATCCTATGTACAACATAGTGAAACACTACCCATCACTGTGCCATGCACACTATGTGTTTATGTTTGAACCCATTGTTGGCTCTATATTTAACTGTGCTTCTTTGCCATTTATAGGGTTTTCAATGGCTAATTGTTTCATGAGTGGATTGCTGAGTCCCTCTCTCTAGTGTATCTTAGTCTGGAAGCTCAGCTGAGATCTGTCCAGCATGAGTGGCCCTGCTGGTATCTGAAATACTGGTGGCATAGCTTTCAGCATCACAGCAACACACAAGCCCCCACAGCATGACAAGCTGACAGACACATGGGGTATACATTATATGCCTACCTTATAATGCTTGATGATCCCATCTGTCAGCCACAATGGCTCAAATAGTGCCCTAAACTCTAACCAATCCCAAGGAACCCCTCCTGTGACAGACTAGGAGAGCACCAGTCAGCTGGCCCTTGAGCTTAGACCGTGATCAAGGGTTGTATTTAGTGGACAGCCCAAAGCACCTGACATTTGTTCCTTCCAAGATATTCATGACAAAGCCACATTTGCCAGTAGTATCCCCATGGAAAGCCTGACAGGGGACTACAATCAGTCCATTCCTTCCCAGCATAGGACTCTTCCTATGCTTATTCTCTGGGGACTCCCCATCAGATTGGCAGAAGTTTCCCACAGCTGCCTGCAGTGTGAGGCTCTCCCTACCCCACCCTCTTACTTTGCTCACTCTTTTCAGACATAGCAGACCTGCTTCATGATATGATCAGCCTCGCTCACTCTGTCTCCCTACATTCTTTCAGAACTGCCTCCCCACACATCTCTTATTCTTCCAACTACACCATGGCACAGACTTCCATGGAATCTGAATTCACACCTCATCTCTAAAGGCAAAACAAGGAGAGGAGAAAGTAGAAAACTCTAAAAGACTTCCTACCCAGAAGACTACAGATCTCTGCCCTTCACCTTTCCTCAAGTTAATAAAAAAAAAAAAAGCCTCAAATAATTGCCAAGAAGGAAATAAACAGGAAGATATGGGAAAGAGGAAAGAGAAGAGGGAGGATGCTACCTTTTCCAAAAGACATGTCTGATAAAGTAACATTATCCAAAATATATAAAGAAGTGTGTAAACTCAACAATAAAATCCAATTTAAAAACCAGCAAAATATGTGATCAGGTATCTCACCAAAGGAGATATATTGATCATAAACATACAAAAAGATGCTCAACATCATGCATCATTAGAGAATTACAAATGATAATGAAAACTACAAGGTACCTGACACACATGTTAGAACAGCTAATATCTGAAACACTAACACTAAATGCTGGTAAGGAAGTAGAGCAGGAGAAATCATTGTTGGGTGGGAATGCACAATGGTATAGCCACTTTGGAAGACTCATAGGTTTTAAAAAGCTAAACATCGAATTTTTGCCATAGGATTCAATAATCATGCTCAGTGGTATTTACTCAATGAGTTGAAAATTCATGACACAAAAAGTCCTAAACATGAGTGCTTATAACTGCTTTTTCACAATTGTGAAACATTTGGAAGCAAACAACATGCCATTCCATAGGTGAATGAATAAACTGTGGTACATCCAGACGATGAAACTTCATTCAGTGATAAAAAGACATGATTTATCAAGTCACCAAGAGACATGGAAGAACCTGAAAGGCATATTATTATGTACAGATACCAATGTGAGAGGGGCAACCAACAACATAATTCAAACCATGTGACATTCTGGGAAAGGTCAAACTATACAAGCAGTGCAAAGATTATGGATTACTAGTGGGTTGAGAGGAAGAAGGGATGAATAAGAGAATAGGGGATTTTTAGGATAGTGAAACTGTGATAAGGGTGGATCTGTCATTACACATTTCTTATAAGCCATATAACACCAAGAGTAAACCCTAATGTAAACTACAGATTTCCTTTGAAAGTGATGTTTCAACATTGCCTCATTGATGTAGCAGATATGCCACACGGTTGCAGGATATTGACGATGGAAGAGGTTCTGCGTTGTGGGTGGAGAGACTACAGAAAACTCTTTGTACCTTCAGCTCAATTTTACTTTGAACTCCACAGTTGTTTTAAAAAGCCTATTAAAAGAGGGGAGAGAGAAAGAAGGAAATGACACATTCATTATTCTAGCTTCTTCAATATAGAGATATTAAGGTGCTGGGATAAATGTTGAGTGAGAAATATACAGAAAATGCTTACCAAGTAACATAGCCTTGGTACACAAAACCAATTTTCTAATTGTGTCCTATTTTTAAAAAGAACAGATTCTTTTTGAACTTGTATAAATAAATATATTACCAAGATAGTAAGAATGCTCACTAATTGTTTCTGAAGGGGGATCATATGGGAGAAAATGTAGTTAAAAAATTGTTTTGAAAGATATACTTACTAAATTCCTAGAAAATATAGGCAGATTAAAAAAATAAAAAATTGTTTCTTTGAATCTGGAAAATAAAATATTAAAAAGCCAGCAATGCTTCAAATAAAAAGTTGCCAGGTCCATTTCCACTCATGATGGATAAACTGAGTCCCCACATGAGGAAGGGTACCTTTGAAAGGGCATCAGAGGGAACGTCCACTGAAAGGGGAAAAGTACCTCCAGAGGGAAAGTCAGCTGAAAGGCGAAGAGTACCTCCAAAAGAAGATCTCTTTATGGAAAGGGACTTGACATCTCATCTTTTCTTTTTCCTGAATTTGAATTGGTCACTGTTTTCTTCATATTGTGGATTTCTGGGAAAATTTATGAAAAACAAGTAATGAATGTAAATATATAATCTTTTAATTCTGTGAGCATTTATATTGTGGATTTCTGGGAAAATTAATGAAAAACAAATAATAGATGTAAATATATAATCCTCTGATTCTGTGAGCAATGCTAATTCAGAGCAGGAGTTAAGAAAACTCCCCAACAGGCCTGCAACAAATAATTCTTGAATGACTGCCAACAGTGTGAACTCCTTGAGCCAACACAGACTAAAGTTTTTGTACCAGCAGCCCTCTAATAAGCAAAACAATCTAATAAGTTAAAATATCCATTTTTCATAGTGTGGACTCAATGAGATGACACACGTATAAATAATTAAATAATAAAACCATCAAAAATATATATATAGGCCTGTTCCCACAGTACAAAAGCCTCCTTGACAATTTTAACACAGGGAGGTGCTTATTTATCTAAGGACAGACCTTTGTTCCCAGCTAGAAAAAAAAGAGTAAAGGCTATTGTTCTGGTCAGCCTGACCCTCCACTACTATTATGACTGCCGGGTGTATGTAAAACTGCACGTATTCTTACTACTTGCATGACCTGAGCCTAAAAAGACTATAAAAAATGAGCTATCTGAACAATAAACGGAACAGATCCACATTGCCTCTGAACTGCTGTGTTTCTGTTACCCACCGCCCCCGACTCCTCAACCTGCCTTCGGGAAATCCTGGATCCTAGGCTGTAGTCATGGGCTGCAGCAAAAAGTAATAATAAAAATACCTTTGTCAATTCATTCAGTTCTCATGTAATTAATTCTTTTGCTGTTTGTAGAAGTTTCATGAGCCCATCATTTTTTTCATTAGAGTCTTTCTAGCTTTCTATTTTCTTTCCTCTGCCTATTTTGAATCAGTTGACTCTTTTTGCTTATATTAAGATAGTCAAGGTTGTTTGGGAGTATGTTATTTAACCCAGTCCTAACTTAAATGCAAACATCTGAGTTAACTCCTAAACCCATTTGACATTGAGAAAAGGAGGAAAAGGTTAAAAAAAAAAAGGCTTTAAAAAAACAAGCTGGACTCTTAGTCAATATAGAGCTTGAATTCTTAGCCACAGCAATAAGGCAAGGGAAAGAAATAAAAAGTATACAAATAGAAAAGAAAGAAGTCAAATTATCAGTGTTAGAAGATAATATGATCCTATACTTAAAAGACTCAAAAGACTCTAAGAGAAGACTCTTAGATCTGATAAAGAATTTCAGCAAAGTAACAGGATACAAAATCAGCATTAAAAAATACAATAGCTTTTCTATACACTAACAAAAAACATGCTGAAAAACTAGTCAGGAAAACAATACCATTCACAATAGCTTAAAAAAAAATACCTAGGCATAAATTTAACTAAAGATGTTAAAGACCTCTATGAAGAAAACTATAAAGACCTGAAGAAAGAAATTATAGAAGGCACTAGAATATGGATAGACCTCTCATGTTCATGGATTGGAAGAATGCACATCATTAAAATGGCCATATTACCAAAAGTAATATATAAATTCAATATCACTCCCATCAAAATCTAATGACATTCTTCAAAGAAATAGAAAACTATAACTGAAAAATTCATATGGGCACACAAAAGATCAAGAATATACCAACAATCCTAAGCAATAAGAGCAATGTGAATAAGAGTTCCTTTTTATCCACATCTTTGCCAGCATTTGTTTGTTTTCTTGATGCTAGCCACTCTGATTGGGGTGAGATGGAATCTAAATGTAGGATCACAATGAAGGATCACAATACCTGATTTCAAACTATATTGCAGAGCCATAGTAATAAAAGCATCTTGGTTACTGAAGCAAAATTAGACACATAGACCAATGGAATAGAACAGAGGACCCAGAAATTTGCCCAAGAAGCAATAGCCATCTGATTCTGGACCAAAGTACCAAAAACATACAATGGAAAATAAAGCTTCTCTCTCAAGTTGTGCTAAGAAAACTGGATATTCAGATGAGGAAGACAGAAACTGGATCCTTATCTATCACCTTGTGTAAAAATCAGCTCAAAAGGGATCAAATCCCTTTATGCAAGACCTAAACTTTGAAGCTACTTGAGGAAAACATAGGAGAAAAGTTTGAAGATCTAGGCATAGACAAATTTTTTCTGAGTAGAACTCCAATAGCTGAGAAAATAAGAATAAGAATAGGGACTTTATTAAACCAAAAAATGAGAAAATAAGAATAAGAATAGGGACTTTATTAAACCAAAAAAATTCACAGTAAAAGAGACAATCAAGAGAGTGAAGAGATAGTCTATAGAATGGGAGAAAATATTTAGCAAATACTCATCAGAGGATTAATATCTAGAATATATAAAGAAATAAAAAGTTAACCAACATAAGAGGAGATAATCCAATCAATAAATGGGCACTGGAAATGAATACAGTCTTTTCAAATGAAGAAATGCAAATGGCCAATAAATACATGAAAAATGCTCAACATCCTTAACCACAAGGAAATTGCAAATCAAAACTACATTTAGATTCCATCTCACCCCAATCAGAGTGGCTAGCATCAAGAAAACAAACAAACAAATACTGGCAAAGATGTGAGTAAAAAGGAACTCTTATTCACAGCTGGTGAGAATGTAAATTGGTCCAGCCACTATGAAAATAAGTATGGAGGCTCCTCAAAAGACTGAAAGTAGAGCTTCCATTGGATCTAGCCATACCATTTCTGGGTATATACCCAAAAGAATTAAAATCAGCTTCCCATGGAGATACCTGCATACCCACGTTTATTGTAGCACTATACAAGATAACCATGCTATGGAATCAGCATAGGTGCCCTTTAATGGATGGATGGGTAAAGAAAATATGAGAAATGTATATGGAGTTTTACTCAGTCATAAAGGAGAATGAAATTATGTTATGTTTAGGAAAATTGGTGGAACTGTAAATCTTTAAGTGAAATAATCCAGACTCAGATTAATATCACATGTTTTCACTCATATGTGGAAGCTAGGGGGATAAAAAGGAGGGATTAAAACTAAGAGTGGAAAATTGTAGGAATACAGAGGGAAAAAGAAAAGGGGAAGTGGAGGGGGATAAAAAAATAATGGAGGGGTGAATATGCTCAAGGCAGTATATAAATGGAAATGTCATAATGAATCCTCTTTGTACAATACATATATGCTAATAAAAACAATAATTAAAAAATTAAAAACTAAAAACCAAACTGCAGCTGGGGATGTAGATCAGTGGTAAAACATTTACATAGCATGCACAATGCCCTGAGTTTAATCCCAAGCACCAGGAAAAAAAAAAAAAACAAAAAAACCTATTATTGGATCTGGCCCACCTGAAAACTTTGGTCTACAATCTTTATAAGACTTGCAAATGAAAATCTTTATTTTTTTTATGCACAGGATTTATCAGTGAGTGTGATTAGGGAGAAGGCAGCACAGTGGAAAGCTTCATAGTGTGGGCCCACCACTTGTTCACCACTATTGGGAATGTATTTGACCCCACAGCCATCAGGGATGAGCCAATTCTCATCCACCATGTTTTCAAATTCATCCACATTACTCTTGGTAAAGGCCCATTTCTTTGAGATATGAATCTTTTGGCAGCCCAGGAACACAAACTTGGCTCGTGAAGCAATCGGAAATGCTAATTCAATCCCCGTATGAACTCGGTTGGATGGCATTCTCCAAAACTGGATGACTTTCAATAGCAATCTGTATAAAGAAAACAGGTGATTTTCTTTTGTAACCTGGCTGGCTGTGGTATTCTTTGTAATTGGGGAAAAAACGGCTTGAAAATGGATAAAGCTTCAATCACATGATCCTTATTCTGCTGTCTAGTGCAGGTGGACATGGTGACGTGACCTACACAGGCACATAGAAGTTGTTCTTGCTAAAAACCATTGACTCTTCTCTTGGGTCCATGGGTAACTAAAAGTGAAGGAGGACGCTAATCACCTGCCTAACTCCATTTTGTCCCTTTCTGGCTCTATTTTGCCTCTTAATATTTCCTCTTGGGTCACCTTCTCTTTTAGTCACCTTGAATTCCAGGAAGAACAGGACTGATCAATAAACACCTCTTTGACAAGAGACTGAAACTACACTCAAAAATGGTGTACCTCAAAGGACAGAGCACCCCCCCAAATGAGGATGATTACTTATGATGGGGAGGCTGCACCCTGGAGCAAGAATAATCATCTTCTGGAAACCAGATTGCTCTTCCATGAGATGATAGTGGTAACAACTTCTTAGGACCACCTTGCAGAACCAGAACTAAGTTAATGATCAACCAAACTATGCTCTAACCAGGACCGCTTAACCATGCAAAAGTCTTGCCCTCTGCTTCAATTCATCTTCTATTGCAACATAAAGCTCTTGTCTGTAAACTGAAGATGAACTTGAGGTCACTAGACCCTTTCATCTGTTCCTATTTCCAATGTGCACATTGATTAAATCTCTTTTCTCCACTTTTCACCAGTGCTCATCACTTTAATCGGTATATTTGGGATGGATGGTTGAGTCTAGCCTATTGGGACCCCTGGAAACATGGCTTTGCCCTAAAACTCTAGTAACAGCCAATGCAAACCCTGGTCTCAGTGCCCTGGGGCTTCCCAAGGGCACAGCACATGCCTGTCTGGAGCCTGTCAGCTCTAGCACAGGACAACATCTTGTTGATGCAGATGACTTAGAAAGGGTGGTTGTTGTTATTGTTGTTGTTGTTGTTGTTAGGTGCCACTGAATCAGGTCCGATTCACAGAGACCCTATGTACAACAGAAACAGTGCCCCATACTGTGCCATGCCTGGCACTATGTCAGTGCTTCTCTGCTATTCATAGGGTGTTCAATGGCTGATTGTTTTCAGGATTGCTTTGGAAGTGGATTGCCATGTCCTTTCACCAATTTTGTGGTGCTAGGGATTGAACCCAGGGTCTCAGAAAACACAGAGCAGCGCTCTACCAACTGAGCTAATCCCCAACCCCTGGAAAGGGCGGAGCCACACTCATGTATGAAATCCATCTTTACCACAACTTTTTATTATGCGCTTTTTGGCACAAATATGGCCAGCCCTTAGGGTTTCAAAGGAGAGCTGCTCATATGCATCGGACATCATGTGGCCACAGAGCAGGCATTCATCAACTTAGGGACACTTTGACAGAAACACAACCATGGATATAGCTTATTCATATACTACCATAATACCAGGCAGGGTGGCAGTTCATGGTGACACCAGGATCTTTGGTCACATGCCAAAAGAAAAGATCACAAATGAAAATCTTAAAGTTGAACCATATAAATAGGTGACTTTAACATGTTTCATTTTGTTCTAAATATCATTTAGATAATATATAGTAAATTTTCATAGATATAATTTTAATAACCTGGAAATTATATATTACTATATTCCTCTGTATCATAAATTTGTTGATAAAGATTTCTTTTTTTTCTCCCTTTATTGGTAAATGTTGGTGGGGTACAGAGTAATAAAGCATTGGCTTTTTCCATTATGCAACTATTATATCACTTTTGGTTACACTTTTGTCAACTTATAAGGTTTATGTAGCCTTATGAGTAATATGTAGTAAAACTCAAATGCACATTTAGGTTATATTCCCTTACTTTTCCATTGTACTCAGGAAGTTGCATCGCTTACATTGAGATTATCCTCTCCCCTCTATCCCTCTACACTGATTCTCCTTCCCATCCCACCTTCCGCTGATAAAGATTTCTTTAAAATTGTTTCCATCTCCTCCTGTCACTGCTGCTACCACAGGTCCCTAGTGCTCTAGTGGTTAGGATTTGGTGCACTCACTGGCCTGGGTTCAATTCCTCATCAGGGAACCATGACAATTTGTGGTGACCCAGATGGGAAACTGCATCTTCTCCCTTATTCTCTCCCATTTTTTAACCTTATCAAGAGGACCCTTTCAACATCCCATAAGGGTGCCTTGAGGATTCACAGAAGGTCTTTCCTCTTCTTACAACTCAAGAGAAATTGTAATGTCTGCAGATGGAGAACAAACTCTGCTCTGACAGGTACTGGCTGGAGCCTTTCTTTCTCTTCTCAGTCCCGCCATTGTAGATTATCCTCTTCCTCACAGCCCTGAAGCCGTCCAAATAACAAAGATTTCTAATTGTCCTGTGACTATTTATAAGTCCCCAAATCATGTTCCAAGCAGGCCTTCTTCTAGGCTTGCTCTGCCTGTTTGTATCATCTACATCAATATATCTTCTTGATAGATATTTCCCAGCAATTCAATACCACTTTTCTTCCACTCAACAGGGGAAAATGTTTTGGAACCTGGGGCAAACATGACAACTAAAGGAACCAGAATACCCAGATTTAGACTTCTATCATGGTCTGCAGACTCTAGAATCCCTTCCCCATAATACTCTCTTTTAAAAATGACTGAAACTTGTAATAAATTAAAACACGAAAGGGAAGCCTTAAAGGTCCCTAAAGAGGCTTTCCCAGGTACTCTTTCCAATTGGGTGGGCATGTCACCAGTTGTGCAAGGTGCAACTCAACATTGCCAGTTGTGCAGCCTGAGGAGGTCTTCTCAGAGACTTCCCCTCAGGTGAAGCCAGAATCTTGACTTATACCACAGACAAGAATTTCAGGACAAGTTATTATTAAGAGAAGTTGGGATTTATTAAGTAAAGAAAAGCCTGCACTCTAAGAAATGGAATCAAGTCGGGGCATGTGATTAAGTGTGTTGGCAGTAGCTATATGTATGGATTTGTTGCTATTGAAGTTACATTGTTCAAAGGATATAATCTATACCTAAGCTTAAAAGATTAAGTGAAGATATTTTGGTATACTTAGTTTTATTAAAAGAATTTTTCTTTTGAGGCTGGGCATGGTGGCCCATGCCTGTAATCCCAGCTGCTTGGGAGGCAGAGGCAGGAGGATCGCAAGTTCAAGACCAGAGGCAGTCTGCATAACTTATTGAAACCCTGTTTTAAAAAAAGTAAAAAAAAAAAAAAAATGGGTTGGGGGGTGCAGCTCAGTGGTCCAGCACTTGCAGAGCATGCAAGCGTGAGACCCTGGGTTCAACCCCCAGTACCGCAGGAAAAAAAAAGAATTTTTCTTTTGTAAATGAGATTATAAATTGGTTTATGAGGTGCATTGTATAGGTTTACAGATAAGAAATGAGTGCTGATAAGATAAAAATATGGGTCAAAAGGATAAAGAAACTCAATATAAATAGGTCACAAGGATGTCAGGACATTTTTTCACTGTGTATATGGGTCATAATATTATCTGTGAGATTTCCTTAGGAAAAAAGAATAGTGCTTTGGAAATGGGTGGGTCAGCTGTGACAAAATTCTTGACTCTCAGCCTATGAGAGATTTAAACAAGATCCAAGGAAGTAATGGACTCTTTCATGGCTTTGTTGTTGCTAAGTGCCCTCAAGTTGGATCTGAGGAATAGTGTACAACAACCTATGTACAATCCTATGTTGTACAACCCTATGTACAACAGAACAAAACACTTTTCAACACTGTGCCAGGCAATTATTTTTCTAATGTTTAAGCCCATTGTTGCAGACACTGTGTCAATCCATTTAGTTGAGTCTTCTTTTGTTTTGTTGACCCATCACTCTCCTAAACATGATGTCCTTCTCCAGGGATTGTTCCCTTATGACAATATGTCCAAAATACAGAAGACATAGCCTAGCCATCCTTGCTCCCAAGGAACACTCTGGTAGCACTTCTAGGACAGATCTCTTGGTTCTTTGGCAGTCTGTGGTATATATTCAATGTTTGTCTCCAGCACCATAATTCAAAAGCATTCATTCTTCTCCTGTCTCCCTTACCAATTGTCCAGATTTCACAAACATACGATGCAATTGGAAATACCATGGCATAAGTCAGGTGCACTCTTAAATGTGACATCTTTACTTTTCAACACTTTAAAGAGGTCTTTTCCAACAGCTTTTCCCAATGCAATGCATCTTTTGATTTCTTGACTGCTGCTGGTGTTGGTTATAGAATCAAGTAAAATAACATCTTGGGCAAACTCTATCTTTTCTCCATTTATCATGAAGTACTGACTCAGATGTAAGAAATTTTGTTTGGTTGATGTTGAGACAAAATCTATACTGAAGGCTGTTTTCTTTGATCTCCAACAGTAAATGTTTCAGATCCTCTTCCGTTTCAGCAATCAGAGTTGTGTCATCTGCATAACGTTGTTGTTGTTAGGCGCCATTGAGTCGGTATCCGACTCATAGCGACCCTCATAGTGTTTTCAATGGCTGACTGTTTCAGGATTGCCTTGGGAGTGGATTGCCAGGTCCTTCTCCCATTTCTGCGGTGCTGGGAATTGAACTCAGGACCTCAGAGACTGCAGCACAGTGCTCTACCAACTGAGCTAAATCCCAGCCCATCATCTGCATAATACTGGTTGTTAATGAGTCTTACTCCAACCATGATCCCACGTTTTTGTTCATGAAGTCCAGCTTCTCAGATTATTTGCTCAACATAGAGATTGAAGAGATATGGTGAAAGGATACATACAGCTCTGACACACACCTTTGCTGACTTTAAGTAGTGTTTCCTTGTTCTATTTGAATGACTCCCTCCTGGTCCATGTACAGAAATCTCATGAATACAAGTAAGTGCTCTGGTATTCCCATTCTTCACAATGTTATCTGTAATTTATTGTGATTCACATAGTCAAATGCCTTTGCATAGTCAATAAAACAGAGATAGACATCATTCTGGTACTTTCTGCTTTTCGCCAATATCCATCTGACATCAGCAATGATGTCCCTGGTTCCACACCCTCTTCTGAAACCAGCTTGATTTTCTAGCTGTTCCCTGTCAATGTATTGTCGCAGTCGCTTTTGAATGATCATTAGTAAAATTTTACTTGTGTGTGATATTAATGCTATTGTTTGATAATTTCTGCATTTGTTTATATCTCCTTGCTTAGGAATAAGTACAAATATAGATCTCTTCCAGTCAGTTGTCCAGGTGGCTGTTTTCCAAATCTCTTCGCACAAACAAGTGAGGACATCCAATGCTGCCTTTGTTTGTGGAAACATCTCAATTGGTATTCCATCAATTCCTGGAGGCTTGTGTTTCACCAATGCCTTCAAAGCAGCTTCCACTTCTTCCTTCAGTGCCATTGGTTCCTGATCATACACAATCTCTTGAAATGGTTGATCATTTAACAATTCTTTTTTAGTATAGTGACTCTGTATATTCCTTCTAGCTTCTTTTGATGTTTCCCGCATCATTTAATATTTTCTCTGTAGAATCCTTCACTATTTCCACTTGAGTCTTAAATTTTATATTTAATTCTTTAAGCTTGAGAAAAACAGAATAGCTGTTTTTGTTTCTGTTTCTGTTAGAAACCTTTTTGGTTTTCTATTTCCAGGTCATTGCACATGTTACTATATTTGATTTTGTCTTCTCAAGCTGCCCTTTGAAATCTTCTGTTTAATTCTTTAACTTCATCATGTCTTCCTTTTACTTTAGCTGCTCGGTGTTCAAGGACAAGTTTCAGAATCTCTTTTGACATGTAATTTGGTCTGCCACCCCCCCTGTCTTTTAAAATAACTCTTTGCTTTCCTCATGAATGGTGTCTTTGATGTCATGCTGCAACTCATCTGGTCTTTGATCATTAGTGTCTAATGCATCAAATGTGTTCTTGAGGTTTTCTCTAACTCAGATGGGATATACTCAAGGTCATACCTTGGCTCTCATACACGTGTTCTAATTTTCTTCAGTTTCAATTTGTACTTGCATATGATCAGTTAATGGTCTGATCCATAATCAGCATCTGATCTTGTTCTGACTTCTGATATTGAGGTTTTCCATCATTTCTTTCCACAAATGTAGTCAATTTGGTTCCTGTATCTTCCATCTGGCAACTTCCATATGTATAGTCGCCATTTATGTTGGTGAAAAAATGTATTTGTCATGACATAGTCATTGGTCTGACAAAACTCTGTCATGTGATCTCAAGCATCACTTCTGTCACCAATGTTGGATATATTTTCCAACTAGTGAGCCTTCTCCTTTGTTTCCAACTTTTGCATATCTGTTATAATGGCCCCTTTTCATCCTAATTTTATTAGTTTGAGTTCTCTATCTTTATTTTGGTTACTTTAGCTAAGGGTTTGTACATCTTGTTTATCTTTTCAAAAAACTAACTCTTCGGCCGGATGTGGTGGTAAACACCTGTAATCCCAGCACTTGGAAAGCCGACCTGAGAGGATCGACATGAGTTTAAGGCCAGCCTGGTCTACATAGCAAGTTCCAGGCCAGTAGGGGTTATACATTGAAGTCCTGTCTTGACAAAACAAAACCAAAACAAACAAACAAACAAACAAACAAAAAACAAATAGACAAAAAAAAAAAACCCACAAAAGACAAATCTTTGTTTCATCAATTCTTTGTGTTATTCTTTTAGTCTACATTTCATTAATTTCTGCTCTGATCATTATTATTTCTTTCTTTCTATTGATTTTGGGTTTTGCTTGTTCTTGTATTTGTAAGACATTGAGATGCATGGATAGGTTATTTATTTAAGTGCTCTCTGATTTTTTTCAGTACTGGGGTTATTGAACCCAGGGCCTCACCCATACTTTGCCAGCACTCTACCACCTCAGTCCATTTCTTAATTTTAATCTTAAAATAGGATGTTGATAAGTTACAAAGTGTTCCTCTGGCCTCACACTTCATATGTGCCACTGCGCCTGATTTCTTCTCTGGTTTTTTGTTGTTGTTGTTGTTTGTTTGTTTGTTTTGTTTTGTTTTGTTTTTTGATACTGGGGGGGTTGAACCCAAGGCCTTACACATACTTTGCAAGTTCTCTACCACTGACCTGCACCCTCAATCCATTAAATTTTTTTTTTTTTTTATCTTGAGACAGGGTCTTGCTAAATTCCACAGTCTGCCTCTGGCCTTGAACCTATGATCCTCCTGCTTCTGCCTCCCAATTTGCTGGGATAATAGTGATTCATTGGTCCCAGTTCCTCTCTGACTTTTTAATGTAAGCACTCATAGCTATAAATTTGCCTCATAGAACCACCTTTCTTGCAAAGGTTCTAGTAGGTTGTGTTTTCATTCGATTCTAGCAATTTTTAAATTTCTGATGGACCCACTGATCATTTAGGAGTGTATAGTTCATTCTCCATGTATTTGTATAGTTTTTGTGGTTTCTCTTACTGTTGATTTCTAGTTGTGTTCTATTATGGTCTGGTAAGTTACAAGAAAGTACCTTAATTCTTTTTGTATTTGTGAAGGCAGGATTTCTGGCCTAAAATGTAACCTATTTTAGACAAAGTTCTATAGGCTGCTGAAAAGAACGTGTATTCTGTGGCTTTTTGATGGAAAATTCTGTAGATGTCTGTTAAGTACATTTTATTTATTCTGCAGTTCAACTCTGACATTTCTGTGTTGAGTTTTTGTCTGGATGTTCTATCTATTGATGACAGTGGGGTATCAGAGTCATGCACTATGTTAGTCGCTTGTGACTGTAGCAGAATTAACAACATAAACATACTTATGGAGGAAAATGTTTATTGGAAGCTCACAGAAAATCAGTCCACAATGGCAGTAAGGCATGTTGGTGGGGCAGGCATCTGGGCGGGTGGGCAGGTCCATGACGGACAACGTCACAGCATGATGGGGCAGGAGGCAGAGAGCTACCTGAAATGACAACTCCAATGTAAAAACCTAAAAGGTCCACCCCTACTGACCACTTCCAGAAAGCTATGTCCTGCCTCCCAAATTTCCATAACCTCCCATGATAGCACCACCCTCTGGGGACCAAATGTTAAAGCACATAACCGTTGGGGGAATTATATTTTCAAACCATCACACCCAGTATTATTGGATCTGGACCCTTAATGTTTTGTTTTAATGTTTGTTTTATGAAAAGTGGGTGTATTGATGTTCAGTGCATATATATTTACAATATTGTATAAATATCTTATATGTTCTTGATGGATTTAAAATCAAAACAAGGCCAGAGAGAGTGAGAATGAGAGCAACAGAGAGAGAGAGAGAGAGAGAGAGAGAGAGAAAGAGAGGGGGGGGGAGCTCGAGCTGGGTTCCATGGTGCACACCTGCAATCCTTGTGACTTGGAAGCTGTAGTAAGAGGATCGTAAACCTAAGACCAGAACCAGTCTTGCAACCTAGTGGTTGTTGTTGTTAGGTGCCATAGAGTGGGTTCTGACTCATAGCGACTCTGTATAGCAATTCGAAACACTCCCCAATTCTGTGCTAGGCACATGATCTTATTTATGTTTAAGTCCATTGTTGTAGACACTGTGTCAATCCATCTGGTGGAGGGTTTTGCCTTTTTTCATTGACTTGCTACTCTCCCAAACATGATGTCCTTTTCCAGGGATTGGTCCTTCCTGACTACATGTCCAAAATACATAAGATGCAGTTTAGCCATCCTTGCTTCCAAGAAGCACTCTGGTTTCTCTTCTTCTAAGACAGATCTGTTGGTTCTTTTGGCAGTCCATGGTATATCCAATAATCATCCCTAGCACCATAATTCAAAAGCATCAATTCTCCTCCTGTCTCTCTTGTTCAGTGTCCAGCTTTCACAACCATATGATGTGACTGAAAATACCATGGCATGAGCCAAGCACACCTTTGTCTTCAATGTGACATCTTTTTTTTTTAGTACTTTAAAGAGATCTTTTGCCACCACTTTTCCCAATGCAATGTGTCTTTTGATTTCTTGACTGCTGCTTCCATGGGTGTTCATCATAGAGCCAAGCAAAGCAAAATCTTGGACAACCTCAATCTTTTCTCCATTTATTGTGAAGTTGCATGCTGACCCAGTTGTAGGGATTTTTGTTTTGCTGATGTTTAGTCACAATCCATACTGAACACTATATTCTTTGATCTTTATCATAAATGTTTCAAATCCTCTTCACTTTTAGCAAGCAGAGTTGTGTCATCTGCATAACACAGGTTGTTAATGAGTTTCCTCCTATCCTGATGCCACGTTCTTCTTCATAAAGTTGAGATTCTTGGATTATTTGCTCAGCATATAAATTGGAGAGATAGGGTGAAAGGATACAGCCCTGATGCACACCTTTCTCACCTTTAAACCAGGCAGTGTTTCCTTGTGCTATTCAAACAACTGCCTCCTGGTTCATGTAAGTATTCCTAGTGGTACCCTACCTCAAAAAGTCTCAAAATAAAAACAAGAAAAAAAGGCCCTGGATTCAATTCTCAGCACAGAAAAAAATAAGTGACAAAGTACTGGAGCTGCTTCTTTCTGTGTCCTCCTCTATTGGAGTCAGCTAGATGGAGGTGGTGGTCAATTGAAGTTTCAATCTCATATGTTTTCTACCAGTTATGTAGGCCCTAAGACTGGACCCATCATGGGTTTAGCAGGGCTTCTTTCATTACAGTAACCTTTCTTTTTGTGTACCTGAAGCCTCTGATGGCCATACTTAGCTTCATTCCTTGTGGGTTAGGCAGGTTCTCCTATGTGCCTGAGACTCTCTAGTTTGTAAACCCTGGGGTGGTTGATGTCCAAGCTAATGAACATCATTGTAGTGTGTTGGTGAGTAGGGGAGGCAAACAAAACACTGAGATCTGCCCTGAATGACTCATTGCAGGGCTTTCATAGCTGCCCATCATTGAAATCTCAGAGGCAGCAGGAGATTGCAGAGATCAAGTAGTCTGATGTCACTGAGCTTCAAAGCCGTACAGGCTATGAACAACATGGCAGATAGTTGGCTCCAGAAGTGGCAAGGCCTGCCAACTTCAGCTAAGAGTTACCTGTCTCCATCATTCCCCCAGGAGATGGCGTGACCTCCTTTCCCAGAGTGTGGGGCTACCACCCACCTCATCCAGCCCTCTTTCTGCCTGAGCTTCTTCACATGGTGGTATTCCACCTTCCTCCTCTCTGCCTGCCACAGCTGTGTCCCACCCTGGGGCTCTGGCCAGTTGCCCTCAGGCTCCCTGACCTGTGATTGTCCATTGTTTTCAGGCCCATGGAGCAGCTCGGTCTCATATAATAGGTTCCCTCTCAAGGTGGTGCCCAGTCACAACCCTCTGAGATATTGACCTTTTCTCCAATGTTGTTCCTTCAGTCAGGAAGGGTCACTGTCTCACTAAATCCCATGAATGGCTTCAAGGGTTTCAAGGACTGTGGACTTGTCCTGTGGGATTACCAGTATCCCCACAATGGCTGCCTGCCTCACCTTTTGGATATGGCTTCTCTTTCTCCTGCCCTACTGAGGAGCCTTGGCTGGAGACATGCCCTGCTTGCTCCTTTTCACCACTTAGACCTTCTGTTCTCCACACTTCGAGACTCTTATCACTGCTGTTGTGATTTCGGTGTTTTTGCAGTCTTTCTCTCTTTGGAATAGAGTCTATTCTTTCTAATCCTGACTCCTTTGTTTCACTGCATCACATGGAGCCTGCTTCTAATCTGCCATCTACATAAGCCTAGATGTTCCAAAAGGAAAGATTTTAAACCAATAGAGAAATAATGATGATGATAGTGGTAGTAGTGATGATGATGGTGTAAAAATGATAGTGATAATGGTAATGATAATATGGTCACCCAAGCCTACCAGACTGAGGATGAAGCCATCATATGGAAACATAGATGCAAGAAACTCCTGGTTTCCTTAGTGTTAGTATTGGCAGGTGAAAAACTGAGAATAACCCATGAGGCTTAAGAGTAGGCTAATTAGTTTTTGTCGACAGTTGTACTATTATTGGGAGATGTGAGGAGTGTGGGTAGGCAGGTCTAGAGCATAGGTGTGGGAATCTGGCAGCAAAACCGTGGTCTTTGTATTCAGCATGTAAAAAAATTTATACCTGACACAAATTATAGTTGTTGTTGTTGTTGTTGTTGTTGTTAGTTGCTGTTGAGTTGGTATCCGACTCATAGCAAGCGACCCTCTGTGCAACAGGGGAAACACTATTGTCAGTGCTTCTCTGCTGTTCCTAGGGTTTTCAATGGCAGATTGATTTTTGGGAGGGGCTTGCCAGGTCCTTCTCCCAAGCCTACAGCTTCTGGTGTTCCCAGGCGGTCTCCCATCCAGGTACTAACCAGGCCTGACCCGGCTTAGCTTCCAAGATCTGATGGGATCAGATGCCACAGGGCTATGGCTGTAGGCACAAATTATAGTAGAGAGTACAGAATAGGTTTATTAAAGATAGAACACCTTTAAGGAATAATTCCAGGAAAATTGAAGCACCTGAAGAATCCTAGGTAAACATAGAAAGGAAGTTGGAAAAACCTATTTCCTGGATGACTCAGCATAAGGAGGTTTCTATTCCCCAAGGCAAGGTAAAGAAGCCAGAGAACAGGAGAGTTAAGCAGGCTTTTAGAAGGAAATATGGCTTGGATAGCCAGAGTTGATGGTGGACCTGAGAGAAGGGAGACACATGCACATGGTTGCCGAAGAGAGAACAGTAGAGAGGAAGAAGAAGGGTAGTGGAAGAAGAGAGAGCTTATAGGAGAAGAAAGGAAGAGAGAGGATGAGAGAGGAACAGAAAAATAGAGTGGGTGCATGTTCCCTCTAGTTTTTTCAAAGGGGGCACGCCCAGTGTGACATCAGCCCTGGGCACACAGCTCTGGACACCTAGTGTGATGTAGGCCTTGGATTCTTATTTTGTAAATAGCTCGAGGAATTGGGCAAGCTGTGGGTCCCATTTGAAAATGTCCTTCCGTGTCCTCAGAGACACATGTGGCTTCTTCATTTTGGGATGGCAGGAACCAGTTTCAGTCCCCTTTTCCTCCATATTGCCTGATAATGCCTAGGCTAGCTACCTAACTGTACCACCCTGGTGTCCAATCCCATAAGATCTCAGAAGCTAAGCAGGGCCTGGTTAGTACTTAGATGGGAGACTGCCTAGGAATACTGGGTGCTGTAGGCTTGGAAGAAGGACCTAGCAGCCCACTCCCAAAAACAATCAGCCATCAAAAACCCTATGAATTGCAGAGAAGCACTGACAGTGACTGGCATGGCACAGTCTCAGGTAGTGTTTCATCTGCTGTACATAGGGTTGCTATGAGTTGAGCCCAATTTGACCAGCAACTAACAACAACAACAATTCATTTTTATTGTATTTTCCCCCTGCATGCAGTGGAAGGCTAAGGGCAAGATGCATTAGCCCCTTATGCCTGACAAGGACAGGTTTTTATAGATAGTCAGGGGATGAGGGAGGGATGGGGAGAGCCATTATCAGCTGAAGCAGCCATAATGGGGTTTCAGAACACAGTGAAGGAGGGGTTCAGGCACTGTGTGGTCTTATCTCAAGCCTGCTTGGTGAATTTTCTTGATCTTGTCTTCCCACAGGTGGGGGCTGAGTTACCAGGACGGGTCATCTGTCCAGCACAGGCTGTGAGCCTAACTGCAGAAAGAAGAACTCAATAACAAACATGTTAACCCTTGACAAAATAGGTTAGTCCTGGACTTTGTTATGTAGGAACTCTTGTTCCCAAAACCTAACCCTTAGCTCTTATGAGGGTACTTTGATGTGTGAATAGCTGTTTAGCTTGATGTGTCCATAGGGAGAGCAACAGGACAAGTATAGGAAGTTCTCAATCAGACTGCCACCTTGCTCTGACTCCAAGAAATTGTGGGTTTGTTTTGGTTTTGTTTCTGCCTCCTTTGCTACCTTAAATTTTGATTCAGCTTCCTGCTCAACTCTATACATAGATGTGCCAATTATTTAAGGAGTGTTACTTGTCTAAAACTGTTCATCTCCTCCCTTCAAGGCTAACGATAACAGTAACTAAGATATTTTCAATATTTACTGTGCATCAAACTCAACAGATTGTTAGCTGTCAGCTTTTATAACATCCTGTTCCAAACCACCACAATGATGTCTAGAAGTATTCATTCATTGCCCTAAACCTGAAGAAACTAACTCCATCTTGCCTTTCTGACTTGTCCTTTTCTCTGAGTCATCCTCTCCTACAGAATTATTGAATTCCAGGAACAATTCTGATCAATAAACCTATCATGATGATAAACCTCTTGTGGGGTGTTGAATCTGCCCCAGGCAGCAGCAACTTTCTGATCAATGACAACCCTCCATATTGCCATTGCTGAGATAATGATCAACCAGATCATAGTGGAACCAAGACTGTTTGATTATGCATAATTCTTGGTCTCTGCTTTTTTCCAATACCCATGAAACCCCAAATCTCTTGTTAGCTCCCCAAAGACAAGATTGAGCATGCTTTGTATCCCTGGTCCTTCCCAGTATGGTGATACTGAATAAATTCCTTTCTTACCTAATATTAGGCATGTCAGCTAGCAAACTGAGAGTAACCTATTGGGTTTTTGTGTTAACATCTGTGCAGCCATCTTGGTTTTCAGCCGCCATTTCATAAGTTAAGTTTCTTCCTTGAGGAAGGTCACTTCGAATGCGTAACTTGGTTTCTTGGTATTGCCCCACCTTGCTTAATCTATTATCCCATCTGGCCCCAGGCTCACGCTTTGGACATAATCTGGTTTAAAAATGGCAGGGGTCAGGGGTGTCACCATTTGTGGTGCCACCCGGAATCAC